>JBAIZL010000001.1:261505924-261515924 GCA_036971475.1 Prosapia bicincta
CATTGTGTGGACTAAACCACAAAGTGATTTGTGCGTCAAGCATAAAAAGAAAACTATAGCGTATCTCGGGTGACACGCGCTGTAATCAACTCGAAACTGCATTTATTAGACAAAACAGAAATATTTAGTCAAAGTTACAGGGTATTTGTAAGGTACTACCTCTCATTATCCAATATCATAGAGGTAACATTGCCCACAAGAGTCCTGCATGATCTATCGTGAGATTTTTCCTGTCAGGGTCTCTTTCTCTCAGGGTTTTTCATCTCGCTCTTACACGACACTTGCAGCTCAGTTTCATTTCACTATCTCCTGATTTTCCATGGAAACTCCTGAATAGTTTGGTACAGAAAATGGCTGTCACGAGGGCTGGGAGGGTCCGTTCTGGGGCCCAAACTCGAATTAAATAAAAAAAAACAAAATATTGCCACAGATGTTGCGTTACGTTACACAGAAATATTATTCCGGTGAAGTAATTCTTCTACCTGAAATTGCCAATATTTTCATAGGATGCACGTTATAAAAGCGTTAAAAACAACTAATACACAAAACTACTAACCCCAAATAATTTTGTCTGACCTAATGCACATTTCGGTTACCATTTAACAATCCTCAGACGCATGACAAACAATACTGGTCAACTAGACATAGTTTCCTTGCTCATAATCAGCCAAACTACTCACAACTAACGCCGACTCTAGGCGAAAACAATTTTTTTCTCTTATCAACGTTCCTTCGGCGGGTTCTGCCGGGTATAGAACTTCAGAAATGTATTTTTGTTAACAAATAAAACGCCTTTCACCTTTCGGTCCGCCTATGCTAGCTGCGCGCAGAAATACTCAACTTTAATTTAATTTATATTTTCAAATCCCAAAATTATAAAAAAATTCCCACTCACAATTTTGCGCCCTATGCGGCCGCCTAAATTGCCAATACACAACCCGGCACTGCGTATAAGTGATTAATTTATATGCAGCTAACCAGTATTGTTTGTGACGCCTCTAAGGATGGTTACTTTGTAATCGAAATGTAGGCCTACATCAAGTTAGAATAAAAATATTCTAATATTGATAAACAATATTCTTAACCGACGTAAATTATTCCACAAAATGAATTAACCTAACAACTAATTTAAGTTTTGTGAAATAACTAGGCACGACTTTAAAATACGAACTAAGAAAATACACGAAGAAGAAATATACGAAAGTTTGATTTCTTTATTAAATTTCATTTCTTATTCTTTATATATATACTTATTCCCATTTATATTTACTTTGCATATTATATAATGTTTTCCTCTCAAGGCAATAAATTCACTTACTCAGTGGATGTGAGATTTATTTTGTGGCAACATTTAAGAAAAGTTACTTTGAATATAGCGCGTAATGGTAAACCCTTATCTGCTTCAAGGGTTACGATCTCTGTTCGACGCTACAAGATGTAGACTCGAATGTTTCGGCGTTGACATAATTATTTAAAATATAATTACCTTGTTTCTATTTAACAATAAGGTCTAAAACTTTTCAAAAATAGTTTGTGTGTTAAATTTTATGACTGTTTTAGGTTTTGAAGGAAACTTTGAAATTTGACTGGAAGTTGTCAACGGAACATTTATCGACCGTAGTTTTCAGTTGAATAATATAAAAACTCTTTTAAATAGAGATAGTTCTTATACATTCTTATATAAAGGCAGTTCTTATACATTCTTATATAAAGACAGTTCTTATACATCCTTATATAAAGGAAGTTCTTATACATTCTTATATAAAGGCAGTTCTTATACATTCTTATATAAAGACAGTTCTTATACATTCTTATATAAAGACAGTTCTTATACATTCTTATGTAAAGACAGTTCTTATACATTCTTATATAAAGACAGTTCTTATACATTCTTATATAAAGGCAGTTCTTATACATTCTTATATAAAGACAGTTCTTATACATCCTTATATAAAGGCAGTTCTTATACATTCTTATATAAAGACAATTCTTATACATTCTTATATAAAGGCAGTTCTTATACATTCTTATATATAAAGGCAGTTCTTATACATTCTTATATAAAGGAAGTTCTTATACATTCTTATATAAAGACAGTTCTTATACATTCTTATATAAAGGCAGTTCTTATACATTCTTATATAAAGGAAGTTCTTATACATTCTTATATAAAGGCAGTTCTTATACATTCTTATATAAAGACAGTTCTTATACATCCTTATATAAAGGCAGTTCTTATACATTCTTATATAAAGACAATTCTTATACATTCTTATATAAAGGCAGTTCTTATACATTCTTATATAAAGGCAGTTCTTATACATTCTTATATAAAGGAAGTTCTTATACATTCTTATATAAAGGAAGTTCTTATACATTCTTATATAAAGACAGTTCTTATACATTCTTATATAAAGGCAGTTCTTATACATTCTTATATAAAGGAAGTTCTTATACATTCTTATATAAAGGCAGTTCTTATACATTCTTATATAAAGACAGTTCTTATACATTCTTATATAAAGACAGTTCTTATACATTCTTATGTAAAGGCAGTTCTTATACATCCTTATATAAAGACAGTTCTTATACATTCTTATATAAAGGCAGTTCTTATACATTCTTATATAAAGACAGTTCTTATACATTCTTATGTAAAGGCAGTTCTTATACATCCTTATATAAAGACAGTTCATATACATTCTTATATAAAGACAGTTCTTATACATTCTTATGTAAAGGCAGTTCTTATACATCCTTATATAAAGACAGTTCATATACATTCTTATATAAAGACAGTTCTTATACATTCTTATATAAAGGCAGTTCTTATACATTCTTATATAAAGACAGTTCTTATACATCCTTATATAAAGACAGTTCTTATACATTCTTATATAAAGACAGTTCTTATACATTTTTATATAAAGACAGTTCTTATACATTCTTATATAAAGACAGTTCTTATACATTCTTATATGAAATATCACGAGTTTCATGCATAAAATATTGCCTAGGCGCAAAAGATTTCACAAAACTATTTTGTAATTTTCGGGTTGAAAGTAAATTTTGAACTGCTCCACCGACTTTTGATAACAAATAATTTTAGATTTTAACTTGTTCCAGTATAAAATACAAAATTAGCGCCTAAAAATACTTTTGTGGTACGTTTTTCACGATTTAAGTTTTTTGGCGAGGTCTCTGTGGGCCTATATATAAACTCGTACTTTTTAAAACAAAGAAATAAATAAAAAATTTAAGTGCGATTATTAAGTAGGAGAGAAAATTAGGGGTTATTGTAGATGGTATTGGATGTTTTCCTGAGAGACGCAAGCCAGGACTTTGACTCAGCTCTTGGTGTCCCAGTTAAATATCAGAAGTAGACTTACTCTCTCGTGGTCTTAGGAAAGGTAGTGATCAAGGTCTTAGTTTACCCTTGTATAGTAAGAAGAATATGGGAGGGTAGAATTCAAATAAAAATAACGTGGGGAAATAATAACCATTGTTATTAACAATGGGTTTGTGGAGTCGTTTACTATCACTAAATCTACTCTCCGTGGGGGATGGTTAAATTCGTTGTTCCCTTTCGGTGAAAGTCACGAGGTTTTTACCAAGTGTATATTTATTGAGCTACATATAATTTCAACCCTATCTGATCCAAAAACGGTATAATGCGGTGATTTTAACGCCTAAATATGTGAAAGTCACGAGGTTCTTACCAATTGTATATTTATTGAGCTACATATAATTTCAACCCTATCTGATCCATACACGGTATAATGCGGTGATTTTAACGCCTAAATATGTGAAAGTCACGAGGTTCTTACCAAGTGTATATTTATTGAGCTACATATAATTTCAACCCTATCTGATCCATACACGGTATGATACGGTGATTTTAATGCCTCAATATAACTCACTAATTTGGGTTATCCGCTGTAATGAAAGTCCGTTATGAAGCAGACGGCCAATGAAAAAAGTGAAAATGTAAATAAAACTAAAAAAGACTTTAAAATGTTAAGAAAATGGAATAAACTTATTCAAAACATCTGTGACAATGGCTGCAGCTACTATAGTGTAAAATTCAACGGCAGAGGCGAACTATTCTTTTTAACTTACTTTTAACTACGAAGTTTTCTGATCGATGTTGAAAGCGTTTTAAAGTTGTTTTACCATTTCAAGTTAAACTACTTCAATAACATTTTAGGCGAATGACCTTTTGGGTAAGACAGGGTGTGTATGTATTTACACAAAAGATTTCTTGCGTCATTTGAGGTAGGCATAACAGACTTACGTTTTCAGGTCAGTGACATTTTAGGAGCTGTTACAAGGACTGTGCGAATAGCAAAGTTTTTGTTTAACAAAACATTTAAATGCATTTATTAAATGTATATTATCCAAAACATTTAAATGCTCTTACTAAATGTATTTTATAATTATTTACATAAATTATTTGTACATTATTTTTAGGAAGAATGGTAACAGATGGCATGATCTATCTTCAATACGGGGTTCCTTATAAGCGATATCCTATTTAATGAGGCCCGTTATAAACGATGTCCGGTTTAATGAGGCCCGTTATAAGCGATGTCCGGTTTAATAAAGCTCGTTATAAGCAGCGAGCATAAACATTTTTTCCGTACTCGTTAGTTATATGTAACATTCGGTTTAATGAGACCCGTTATAAGCGATGTCCAGTTTAATAGGACACAGTATAGGCGCCACGACGTCCGATTTAATTAGACCCGTTTTAAGCGATGTCCGAGTTAATAGGATCCAACGTCCGGTTTAATGAGGTTTTACTGTAATTATTCGGAACGAAAACGGCTTAAAAGTGAAACACACCCTCCATATTCCGAAAGCGATACAAAAATCAAAATGTACAAAACGAATACCACTTCACTTCTGAACAAATTAACTTAATTGAGGTAAAATTTTGTTCGTTTTTATAGACTAAATCTATCCTAACCGGGTACTTTGTAGCTACAGTCTATTCCAGTGGTTCCCTACGAAATTAAAATATTTTTATTTTACACGTTCGCTGTGGCCGTATCCGATCGGATAAACTAAACATGACATTGTCTGGAGGTAGTGTGTGGGTTTGTCTACAGATGGAGCAAAACTCATGACTGGGTACAAAACAGGTCTTCAAGATCGTATCAAATTGTAGCTCCTGACATGAAATGGACGCACTGCTGCATTCATCGAGAGGCTTTGGTAGCTAAGAGATTGCCTGAAATGTTGCAGAAAACTTTCAATTAAGTAGTTCTGATTATTAACACTCGACCTTTACACTATATAGGGTTTTCTTTGTTGACAGTGAGCATGCGCAGGTTCTTATTCATGCCGAAGTAAGGGGGCTCGAATTTTCCACCTTTGGAGTCTTCTGATGTAAAAAAACCAAATAAAGGAAAGCATAATTGATCACCTTCAAAGTTTAGTAACTACTTTCTGGGAATACTTTCCTAAGGGTTGGATTAGAAATACGTACTGCTCTCCTGACATAGAAAAGGTCCAGAGTCTTTCAGAAGAGGAACAATATCAACTTCTCGACCTAACCAGCAGTAGCACATTAAAAAACTTTGTAATGGCGAGAACATTTTATACTTTTTGGTGTTCAAAACGTAAAAACAACAAAGCACTCAGCGATAAGGCAATGTAGATAATACTACCTTCACCAGTTACCTACTTATATGAACAGGCATTCTCAAATGTGTGCTTTATGAAAAAAAATAGGAATCCGCTTAATATGCTGTATGATTTTGGGATAAAAGTGTCGAGTATGAAGCCTAAAATTTCTGAAATCATGAACTCAAAGGGTAGATTTAACTCATATCACCAAAATTATTATTAAGTTGTGAGATATTGCAATTGCATTATATAACAATTTTGAAATAATAATATTATTAATATTCTTATTAAATGTGTATTAAATAGTTTTCTCTGTTTATCACAATTAAAACAGACTTGTGATATTTGTTTTACTTCATAACTACTTTTCCAAACAAAATAATAATTCTTGAATTTTGTAGTCCATTGCGTTCGGTGAATCTTATTAATCTCTTAAACAATAGTTTGTGACTATCCGAACTTTAAATTTAGTAAATTTGTTAAAACTTACTGAGACAGAACGTTTTCGATCGCTATGTGGCGATCTTCATCAGTGTCTTCTGCTTGAAGATGTAGGGTCAAGCGGTGACGGTTTTAAGGCCAGGTTTTTCATAGTATTAAAGAGTATGTGTGATTTGTATTGTGTTTGTTCGTTTAATATGTTTGTACTTTGTGTTTTTGTGTGTCTGTAAATTTTATATTGTTCTAGTGCGTTGAGATGTAGTCCTTTTTTGTTGATGTGTAGTTGCACAGACATTTACCATAACCTAGAAATCCTAAACATCAACAAAAAAGGACCAAATCTCAACACACTAGAACAATATGAAATTTACAACACACAAAAAACACAAAGTACAAACATATTAAACGAACAAACATAATACAAATCACACATACTCTTTGATAATATCGAAAACCTGTCTTTAAAACCGCCACCGCTTAACCTAACAATTACAAGCAGGAGGTACTGATGAAGATCGGCACATAGCGATCGAAAACGTTCTGTCTCAGTAAGTTTAACAAATTATTAAATGTAAAGTTCGGATAGTCATAAACTAATGTTTAAGTGAATAAAAAAATAATAATATAAATTCACCTGGAAATACAGAGCTTATAATATTTAATGAATTTCCCCTGGACCTACAAACTTCAACGTGTTGACAGTCTTACTTTTTGTATCCTAAATAAAAATAAAACACTTCGTGAATGTACTTGTAATAAATTTGTTGTAGCATCATATATAATTTTTATGTGTAAGGACAGTTTCCTCCTTAAAGTAAGTGGGTAGGCAAGCCATGAGTTACTTATAACTAATATAACTCAAGTTATTTTACATGTAATCTACAATTTAAGTTTAAGAAATTGAGGAGTCCTTGTCAATTTAGCGACCGATAGATACGTCCTTTACAAAATTTTGTTGGGATCCACTGCTCTATTCCATGTATAGCATGGTATTCTGATTTTATTTGTGAAGTTTTGTGTGTTAAGTGGATTTTGTTTTGAAATTTAGGCGTCACCTGGTATTAGGGCTGCTATTGATTACGCTGGGATGTCGATAATTTGTAGTATAAAAAAAATTACCCAGATGTGATATAAAATATGTACATTAAAGCAATACAAGTGATAATTGGCGCACATGTTGACGTAGAGATTTATTGTTTTAAACGGTTTTTCATATTATATAATTTACGTTTAACCGGAACAAATAATAGTGACTTTAACGGATTCTTGTGCAAGAATGTATGTGTTTGTGTATATTTTATATTTATAATATGGAATAATTTCCTTCCACGGTAGCAGTGTCTGGCAGCTTGGCACTTTAAATCCCTTCTCAGAACTGAATATATCAAGTTTCCAATTTTCCTGTCAAATAAAATCCTCGTCAGCCCATCAACGCTGCAAAGCTAATGTCATTCTTGGCAAAAACTTTTCACTCTGATGGGACTTTTGTGATTTTCGCCGATGAAAAAAGTTTCAAGATGAGGCGAATTTCAGCATAACTTCACTCATAACCTTACTGTGATATAAGTTTCTGAATATTGCTGGCGTTATTAATTTTAGGAGTTTAAAGAGCCGCCTACGTTTTTCATTTATAAGTTATATCAAATAACGTAAAATCAAAATTATGATGAGGCAAAAATTACGGTAGTTCTTTCTATTAGAAACATATTAATTTGAATGATTAAAATAATGGAGCTTTTTAGTAGGACAGTGAAAAAGCTGCTGAAAAACAATCTCCACGACCACGGTTCGTTAAATGGGAATTACGAGTAATAAATTACTTTATTAAAAAATACTGCGTAACAATCGTTATATTTTTCCATCCACAAGCGTTGGAGAATTTATCAGACACGTTGACACTTTTCTTGGAAACAATATGTCATTGACGGAGATGGAAATCGCTGGATAGATAAGATACGACATGGTGCAAATCTCAAAATACTATGTTTAAAAATTATTTTCCATTTGGGATATTTTTAAAATAAGAATAAACTTTGTAAAAAACATTAAAGAACTTTATTTATGAACATAAATTGCTTGAGAAACTAACCTATGAATATTTTTTTACTTTTCAACATAGTCCTATTAATATTTAAACACTTGTTAAGTCCAGACACCAGTGCTTTCATTCCATCGTCAAAGGACTCTCCCATGCGACTGTTTAAACCATTGGTAAAAGAGTTTTTTCTTCAATATCTCATCACGACCTATAAAAATCCACTTTCCTAAGTTTTGTAAAAAGATAAAGGCTGATGATGCTGAGTAGGGTGTGCGATCAGCATTTCCTCCGACGTGTACATTTGCGTTTTTGTGTTCTCTACAAAGTGAAGTCGTCATGAAGCAGAAAGACGCTGCTGTGTACAGTCGAACATTTTGTGAAAAATCGGGGTGTTAAATGCGCAGTGCCAAGAGGCGCCAGTGCGCATGCGCGTCAGGGCGACAGCTCTGAGCTACACTTCAGTTGGTCGTAAAAGTTACCGGTGGTGGATCTATACGTACCTTTCCAAAAACATTTTCTGGTGTTATGTTTTAATTTAGGTTTTATGTTATCTCTTGTGATTTTAGTTTCTTTTAAGAGATGGCGCAACTGGGTAGTACCGGGTTCTTTCTCTTGGTGTACATAAATGATTCACCTCTGCTGAATGTATGTAGTCAGGCTAGTAGCGTTTCTACTTATAACTTTCTCTTCCTCCTCCTCTCGCACGTGATCAATCCCCACCCGTCATCCCCACATGCCTGCGCGAGGCGATTTTTGTCAAAATGATTCAACTGTAACAGCCGTCGGCGGGTTTTTTAAATAATAAGGGAGCAATAAATGTGGGATTCTATGGTTTCCCAATATCTTTCAGAATTTACAGCTAATCCCTTGACAGAACAACAATCAGACGAATAGCTTTTTGGTCACAAAATACTGTAGCCGTGATTTTCTTTGTTCATGTCTCTCGTTTAACTTTTCGTGATATCAAACGATGCCAATCACTAGATTGCCTCTTTATTTCTGGAGAGTAGTAAGCAACCCACTTTTCATCACCAGTCACAATGTGACTGAAGAACTGGTTGCAATTTTTTTCATAGCGCTAAACATTTGGATAGGCTAGGATAAACCAGTAGATCGACATGATAAAAAAAGGCGCATAAACAAAAAACCAATCGCCACGTCTTGTTAATGAGATTGAATTTAATGGAGGAGTATTGGAGAACTGGCTAACCCTGAACGGAGGCTATGTGATGATAGCCTACACGAATGCAATGTGTAAACTATCCATATTTTAAAAATAGCCTCTTAGAGCTGTGAATTTAAAAATTTTCCTAAAAATACAAGGTTATATTGGACAAATTCATTTCACAGAAAATTACAAGTACTCGTTCAAGACAAAACAGATAGTTATAGACGACTTCTTAGATTAAACGTAAACTCTATCGAAGTCTTAGAAGAGTTACATGCTACCCGAATTCCGTAAGCCAGACTAATTGTATGTTTAATTAAATTTCTTTCCGAACGCGGTAGTATCTACAAAAAAGAAATATAAATTAAAGCCAACGCACATCACCTCATTTAAAACTGTTAAGTTATGTTCAAGCTACTGGGACAGGTCGTAGATTGAAGTGTTTTTGCAACCCTGAATGACCCTGATGAATCTTTAAACAAACACGAGTCAGATGGATTCATGTATACCTGTTTCTGTGTGCCTTCTTAACAAATTGCTTAATACGTCCATCATATCTTACAATCGATAGCACATCCTTTGTTACTGATCACTGTCTATATAGTTTGTGCGTATAATTTAATCATTTTATACTGTGTGAAATATTTTCGCAAAAGAGTATTTCATTTTATTATAAAACCCTATAAGTGAGTCACTGCTTTGGGAAAAAAGTGACGGCGAAA
>JBAIZL010000001.1:261518424-261648424 GCA_036971475.1 Prosapia bicincta
AACCCATGATTAGCTAAACTCTTGGCATCACGAACTGGGTGACTAGGGTCGAAACGAATCACCCTCTACGAATCCAACCCATGATTAGCTAAACTCTTAGCATCACGAACTGGGTGACTAGGGTCGAAACGAATCACCCTCTACGAATCCAACCCATGATTAGCTAAACTCTTGGCATCACGAACTGGGTGATTAGGGTCGAAACGATGCCATGCAAAAAATGTGAGGAGTATCTAACTTGAGCAAAGGAAGCCATTCCTCTACGCATCCAACTCATGATTAGTTAATCTCATGTCATCACGAACTGGGTGACTAGGGTCGAAACGAATCACCCTCTACGAATCCAACCCATGATTAGCTAAACTCTTGGCATCACGAACTGGGTGATTAGGGTCGAAACGATGCCATGCAAAATATGTGAGGAGTATCTAACTAGAGCTAGTGAAACCATTTCTCTACGAATCCAACCCATGATTAGTTAGACTCATTGTATTCCAAAACGGATGCCTATTACCCGAGCGAGTGAACATTGCGTCCGAAGACGCGAATATTAGCAGTAGTTCTCATACTCTCCGTGCGCAATGATTACTCGGTCCGGTAATAGTATTGCTATTAATCCCTTCTTTGACCGAAATATTTACTCAATCTAATCGTAGTCTCAGTTTTGAGACGGAGAGTGCCAAGACCTAGCATTAAGAGACTGAAAGCTTTGTTGTAACATTTTTCAGTTTGATTGTCAAAAGGTTTGGGAAAAATAAAAATGGCGAAAGTGGAGAACGTAGACAAAGTGTATGTAGGCTCTTTACCCTAACCCTTCCAAAAAATCATCTGAAGAACACAAAGATAGATGCTAATGCTGTGGAGAATCTGTAATCCAGCACGTGAGTCGAAGCCCACACGAACCCAACTTTATAAACTTGTGACTCGCAACGGAGACACTAGCGTTAGCCCCGAGAAAGGCTAAGGTAGCAATGTGTAATCGCCCGAAAGCCTTACTGTAAAACCTGGTCTTGTGACCAGTTCGCGCCTTGAGCACATTTTGTTTAATGTATTTTTAAAACATATTGAGTAAAAACAACAATTAAATTAACCTGAAATATGTTGTTTAAACCTACATCCGATGATTATTTCAACAAAATATATTGGAAAATTTAATTTAAAAAGTTTAATATCTCTATATAATAATGTTGCATTCTTGAATACTTTTATAAATTATGTCCCAATCAAATCATACTTTATAAAGTGTCGTTTATTATGTATTTCTTTAAACATATTTACTGGCATTATTTAAGTCTCCTTCAGTCCGGATACTGCAGGGGATAAATCAAGTATAAATTACAGAAGCGCTTGTTTGGATATGAAGCAATCAAAACTGGAATTCAATCCGCTAAATCTGAGTAAGCTAATTTACGGCAACTTGGGTGATTTATTCTTGTATCAATTTCATCCTTTTATTCGCATAATAAATACAGAAGGCACGGTTTATCGATTTAACGAAATATACGCCGTTGCTTTTTGTTGAATCAGCGGAAATAGAAATTCAGTTTTTCTGTCACAATTGCTACACGATATCTGTGAAAGGTTTAATGGTATTAATTAACGGTAAAATATCGTTACAATTCTCCAATATTCTGACGATATTTCAACGGTTCATCTGAAGTATTGTATTCTGAAGTGGTTTTGTTTGGTTTCTGATGCAACCGTTTTTTACAACTCGGAAGTGTCTCAATTCCAACAAATGTTCAAAAAATTGTTTCCTAAAAACAGTACAAAACACACCAGAACAGATATTTTTAATTACATCAAGAGACAACATATAGCTAAATATGTTTCTCTTTTAATTTGTACACAAGTTTGTCAGTAGTGACGGATGGGTACCCTGGTTTTTCAATGAACCTTTGTTGGTTGTTTTTTAAACTGTGAAACTCATTTCGCTACATTCTATCGATTAACTGTATTTGATCGATATTTAACGAGCGTTCATTGATGTATTTCAACCACCGATGACATTCATGTGGAAGGTAGAGAACACCGCCTATGTCTCACAACCACCATAGGTTTGGTCCACTTAGGCTTGTCGCACACTGGAACCGTTCAGTTCAGTCCGCTCAGCTCAGTCAGCTCCGTTCCGGCAGTTTTTCCCACACATTGCGTCCGTTCGGTCCGCTCAGTTCAGACGTTAAGTTTGAGCGCCAACCTCCAGTGGACGACAGACACTGTCAATGTTTGCATGTATTGTGTCGGTTTTTCCGTTTGTGCGATTATGAGTTCCAGCAGTAGTGACGAAGAAACTGTTGTAATAGCATTGACACTAGCTGCAGAATAGGACGATCAAGTATGAAGGAAATAAAGAAAGATTTGGGTGCACAGTATTAATGCCGCACGGGATAGTGAGGGAGAGTATCCTCCATTGTAATATTATAGTAATCCTTGTGTGACAGGTCGTACAACATTGGATATGCCTGTACTGCTGAAATAAGTCGTTCGTCAAAACTCATCTTAAAAATAAATAAATCAACAATCCAATACGTCCGAGTTCAGTTGCACAACACTACTGACTACCTGTACTCTGCGTGTGCGCGGCGTCTCTGTCCTTCAGTCGCTTCCGCAAAAATCGCTCACTGACCAAAAAGTGGCTCAGACGGACGGAGAAAACTGAACTGAAATGACGGAACGGATGCTGTGGCCTGTTCTACATTTGATTACATTGTTTCCGAATTTTGGCGGAAGCTACTGAGCTGAGCGGACTGAACTGAACGGATCCAGTGTGCGACAAGCCTTAAGCCCTAACATGTCCTCAATCGTAACCTTAATTCTTCATGCAGTACTGTTACTGAACATGAAGTATGTTACCACTCTGAAATTATCATATCAAGCCTTCAAAGACGTTGCATTTTTACTTTATAAATACGTTCCTCGGTTAAAAGGTATATCCGTGATAATTAAAATATATTTAACTCACTTTCACGAATATACTCCAAACCACAAAAGTCCGAACCAACACCTCCTGACCAGGTAATTATTTCTGTCGAATAAATGATTCGCTGAAACATAGAGGTTACTAAGAATTATTTCGACTGTAAATATAGAAATCGATAATTAACAACATTGAGTATGGAAATCGACATAAAGAGAACCGTATGTACGATTAGGCGATGGGCACGATTAGGCGATGGGTACGATTAGGCGATGGGCACGATTAGGCGATGGTTACGATTAGGCGATGGGTACGATTAGGCGATGGGCACGATTAGGCGATGGGTACGATTAGGTGATGGGCACGATTAGGCGATGGGTACGATTAGGCGATGGGTACGATTAGGCGATGGGTACGATTTACAGATGGAGAACGTAGTTATAAGACACATACATGAATGTAAGCACTCAGAGGTCACACTGACTGGCGACGGAAGACGCGTTATAAACATTCAAAATAAAATATTGAAGATTAGAAAACCGACAGCTACATCAGCTGTTGTAGGATGATACTATCTTAAGAAACACTAAGACTCGCACATTTCACACTTTAGATCAAGTATCTATGGAGTATCTATGGAGTTGAGGTGTGAAGACTAAGCAAAAGAACGAGCAAGCTACTATAGAGATCAGAGATAACGTACTGGAGAAGATCTTGTATATACACTATAGTAACTAAAAACGAAAATTACGATATTAGAAAAAGAATAAAAGTGATACAGCACTATGCTTTATGGGGAGGGGCACATGAGGCGAATGAATAGAAACAGGTTGCCCAACACGATCTAGAAATGGAAACCACCGAAGTCCATGGAGAAACGTCAAATGGTGGCAGATAAGAGGAAGTGGAGATAAGAATGCGGAAAAAGTCCAGGACTGTAATAAAAAACAGAAATTTAGATGTGAATTTTTAGAAGAATAGAAATAATGGAATTAGAAGAATATGGAAAAGAGCAACAATTAATGTAAATGAAGACGAAATGCACATCTAGCCTCGTGAATTAGAAGTCAAGATTTACGGGAAATGTATGACGGTGTGCGAAAGTTGTTAGTATCTTTTCTGTTGTCTCACCAAGGGTTATAAAATAGAACAGAAAACTTATATAGAAAGATTTGTTATTTAGAAACGATCTGTGTCACTCAGGTTGGGTCCTATTCTCACCGAGAAACCCATTAACTACAGCAACAGCGCCCTCGTCCGCCGATCAAACATGTTATTTAGTAAACGGCCAGATCGCATCTTCTTGAATTTCTTTAGGTCTAATTAAATTTCTGTTTACATTAGCTTGGACAAATACTTCATTCTGTAGTATATAATTACGCGCTACAAGCAACGCCCACTCTACGGAGGAATGCTGTCTGACGGAGTACTTGAGGCTGGCTGGTAAAAGCAAACAATGAGACGGGCGTGGAGGACGCTGAACATCTCGACAAGCATCGATGCAAGCACATTCTCACTTGTTCCTTATAGAGCTGAGAAATATCATAATTCTACCGTAACATCGTCTAACGCAACCCACGTAACACTTTATTTTAGTAACATCCAATCTTTCAAAGTCTGTTATTGGTTGAGGCAAATCGCATTGGGCTTCGATGTTTTTCATTTCACATATGGTTCTCAACCATACTTTCTAAACAATACAAGATGATTGCATAAACATAAATATTGCTTAAAATACTATAAATGATGATGTTGAAAACACATCATATATATAATTGTTTCCTGTAAAACATATTACCTTTCTTCACCTATAACCACACTATGTAACACCACATTATTATATACATATATTAAAATACAGCTACAAATCTGATTAAAACAGATTTGATTATAAACACAATATCTGATTATAACAGATTTTATTATAAAAAATAAAGCTTAAACTTTCTGAAGGTAAAGTGTAACATTTCTAAGTTAAACAGGACTTCATTGACGGGTGCATATGAATAAACATTCTGTTTATAAAACGTCGAATTGTCAAGATGGCAGTGTTCCGTCTGTTAGTGTGCTATCGTAATATATTATGCTAAATATAGCAATATATTTACCTCAATTTAAATCACATAAAATTTACCAAAATAAACTTCCTCTATCAAGCAGAGGATTATATCATACTATACTATAATACTGCTACAAACACATCATAAAAATAGACTCGATACAGTTGGTGATATTATTTATCAACAACCTGAGTAAAGAGTGCGTGAGTGATTTGGTCATGGCTCGGTCGAGTCGACCGGTAATATATTAGGGAGTGAAGGGGGAGAGGAAATCAAGAGCTAGACGTGGGCTACGAAATCCTTCTCGACAGTACAGTACACTCCTAGAATAAAGTGATTGTACTAGCTTCAAAATACTGTAATTTCCTTACAACAACCTTGAAGGGGGAAATGCTTTATGTTTCTGTTCTCTGTGATACAAATTACCTTTCAGGATGACCTCCATTTTGTGGGCTGTAATGATATTTAACGTACACTAAAATTAAGGCCAATTCACTTGTCAGGCGGTAAGATTACATTATTTTTTTTTAAAATTAAGTCTATTCTAAATGTATATGTTTTGACTATATTGTAATATATTTAGAATAAATTTATGTTTTATAAAATGACCATTAAATTTATAAAGTTTTGTGTTACAAAGTCATTTTTATAAATTTTCAAAACTTTAATTTTTGAAGCATTGGATTCAAGATTAATTATTTCCCTTTTATTTAAGACTTTCTACATGATGAGGAATAATGTTTTGTAAAAATATAGGGTGGCAAGACATAAGTGCCGGGTGCTTACTTGAGATTGCAAAGACAGCCAAGAAGAGTAGAAAGTTTTGTAGAAATATAGGGTGCAAGACATAAGTGCCGGGTGCTTACTTGAGATTGCAAAGACAGCCAAGAAGAGTAGAAAGTTTTGTAGAAATATAGGGTGGCAAGACATAAGTGCCGGGTGCTTACTTGAGATTGCAAAGACAGCCAAGAAGAGTAGAAAGTTTTGTAGAAATACAGGGTGGCAAGACATAAGTGCCGGGTGTTTACTTGAGATTGCAAAGACAGCCAAGAAGAGTAGAAAGTTTTGTAAAAATATAGGGTGGCAAGACATAAGTGCCGGGTGTTTACTTGAGATTGCAAAAACAGCCAAGAAGAGTAGAAAGTAATTAAATTTAATTATAGTAACACTGCAAATGGTATAGTGTGAAGCATACAGATGTATAGTGTAAAGGATACTGGTGTATAGTGTGAAGCATAATGGAGTATAGTGTGAAGGATACTGGCGTAAAGTGTGAAGCATAATGGAGTATAGTGTGAAGTATACTGGCGTAAAGTGTGAAGCATAATGGAGTATAGTGTGAAGGGCAATGGTGTATAGTGTGAAGTATAATAGTGTGAAGGGTAATGGTGTATAATGTGAAGTATACTGGCGAATAGTGTAAAGCATAATGGGGAATAGTGTGAAGGATAATGATGTATAGTCTGAAGCATACAGATATATAGTGTGAAGGATACTGGCGTATAGTGTGAAGCATAATGGAGTATAGTGTGAAGGATAAAGGTGTATATTGTGAAGTATACTGGCGTATAGTGTGAAGCATAATGGAGTATAGTGTGAAGGATACTGGCGTAAAGTGTAAAGCATAATGGAGTATAGTGTGAAGTATACTGGCGTAAAGTGTGAAGCATAATGGAGTATAGTTTGAAGGGTAATGGTGTATAGTGTGAAGTATAATAGTGTGAAGGGTAATGGTGTAAAGGGTGAAGTATACTGGCGAATAGTGTAAAGCATAATGGGGAATAGTGTGAAGGATAATGATGTATAGTCTGAAGCATACAGATATATAGTGTGAAGGATACTGGCGTATAGTGTGAAGCATAATGGAGTATAGTGTGAAGGATAAAGGTGTATATTGTGAAGTATACTGGCGTATAGTGTGAAACATAATGGAGTATAGTGTGAAGGAAAATGGTGTATAGTGTGAAGTATATTGGCGTATAGTGTGAAGCATAATGGAGTATAATGTGAAGGATAAAGGTGTATATTGTGAAGTATACTGGCGTATAGTGTGAAGCATAATGGAGTATAGTGTGAAGGAAAATGGTGTATAGTCTGAAGGATAATGGTGTATAGTGTAAAGTATACTGGCGTATAGTATGAGGAATAATGGTGTATAGTGTGAAGAATAGTGGCGTAAAGTATGAAGCATAATGTTGTATAGTGTAAAGGATTCTGGCGTATAGTATGAAGCATAATGTTGTATAGTGTGAAGGCTACGGGCGTATAGTATGAAGCATAATGGCGTATAGTGTAAAGGATTCTGGCGTATAGTATGAAGCATAATGTTGTATAGTGTGATGGCTACGGGCGTATAGTATGAAGCATAATGGCGTATAGTGTAAAGGATTCTGGCGTATAGTATGAAGCATAATGTTGTATAGTGTGAAGGCTACGGGCGTATAGTATGTAGCATAATGTTGTATAGTGTGAAGGCTGAATGCGTATAGTATGAAACATAATGGTGTATAGTGTGAAGGATTCCGGCGTATTGTATGAAGTATAATGTTGTATAGTGTGAAGGCTACGGGAGTATAGTATGAAGCATAATGTTGTATAGTGTGAAGGCTACGGGCGAATAGTATGAAACATAATGGTGTATAGTGTGAAGGATACTGGCGTACATAATGAAGCATATTGGTGTATACTGTGAAGGATATTGGTGTATAGTATAAAGCATAATGGTGTATAGTGTGAAGAGTGATGATGTATAGTTTGAAGGCTACGGGCGTATAGTATGAAGCATAATGGTGTATAGTGTAAAGGCTACGGGCGTATAGTGTGAAGGATATTGGCGTATAATATGAAGCATAATGGTGTAGTGTAAAGTACAATGGTGTACAGTGTGAAGGTTACTGGCGTATAGTGTGAAGCATAATGGTGTGTAGTGTGCAGAACACTTAAGTATAGTATAAAGCATAATAGTGTATAGTGTGAAGGTTACTGGCGTATAGTGTTTAGCATAATGGTGTATAGTGTGAAGGCTACGGGCGAATAGTATGAAGCATAATGGTGTATAGTGTGAAGGATACTGGTGTACATAATGAAGCATATTGGTGTATACTGTGAAGGATACTGGTGTATAGTATAAAGCATAATGGTGTATAGTTTGAAGTGTGATGGTGTATAGTTTGAATTCTACGGGCGTATAGTATGAAGCATAATGGTGTATAGTGTAAAGGCTACGGGCGTATAGTGTGAAGGATATTGGCGTATAATAAGAAGCATAATGGTGTAGTGTGAAGTACAATGGTGTACAGTGGGAAGGTTACGTGCGTATAGTCTGAAGCATAATGGTGTGTAGTGTGCAGAATACTTAAGTATAGTGTGAAGCATTATGGTGTATAGTTTGAAGGATACTGACGTATAGTATAAAGCATAATAGTGTATAGTGTGAAGGTTACTGGCGTATAGTGTTTAGCATAATGGTGTATAGTGTGAAGGATATTGGCGTATAGTGTAAAGCACAATGGTGCACAGTGGGAAGGTTACTGGTGTATATAGTGTGAAGCATAATGGTGTATAGTGTGAACAATACTGGCGTATAGTATGAAGCATAATGGTGTATAGTTTGAAGGATACGGATGATTAGTGTGAAGACTACTGGTATTTAATGTGAGGCATACTGGCGTATAGTGTGAAGCATCCTGGAATAGTGTGAATATACTGGAGAACAGTGTGAAGTATACTGGCATATAGTGTGAACGTACTGGCGAATAGTGTGAAGTACAGTGGCACATAGTGTGAGCATACTGGAGAATAGTGTGAAGTATACTGGCATATAGTGTGAAGTATACTGGCATATAGTGTGAAGTATACTGCCATATAGTGTGAATATACTGCCGAATAGTGTGAATTATACTGACATATAGTGTGAACATATTGGCGAACAGTTTGAAGTATACTGCCATATAGTTTGAACATGCTGGCGAATAGTGTGAAGTATACTGGCATATAGTGTGAGGTATACTGCCATATAGTGTGAATATACTGCCCAATAGTGTGATTTATACTGACATATAGTGTGAATATAATGGCGAACAGTTTGAAGTATACTGCCATATAGTTTGAACATGCTGGCGAATAGTGTGAAGTATACTGGCATATAGTGTGAACATACTGGAGAATAGTGTGAAGTATACTGGCATATAGTGTGAAGTATACTGTCATATAGTGTGAATATACTGCCGAATAGTGTGAATTATACTGACATATAGTGTGAACATATTGGCGAACAGTTTGAAGTATACTGCCATATAGTTTGAACATGCTGGCGAATAGTTTGAAGTATACTGGCATATAGTGTGAACATACTGGAGAATAGTGTGAAGTATACTGGCATATAGTGTGAAGTATACTGGCATATAGTGTGAATATACTGCCGAATATTGTGAATTATACTGACATATAGTGTGAACATACTGGCGAACAGTGTGAAGTATACTGGCATATAGTGTGAAGTATACTGCCATATAGTGTGAATACACTGCCCAATAGTGTGAATTATACTGACATATAGTGTGAACATAGTGGCGATCAGTGTGAAGTATACTGGCATATAGTGTGAGGTATACTGCCATATAGTGTGAATATACTGCCCAATAGTGTGAATTATAATGACATATATTGTGAATATACTGGCGAACAGTGTGAAGTATACTGGCATATAGTGTGAACGTACTGGCGAATAGTGTGAGCATACTGGAGAATAGTGTGAAGTATACTGGCATATAGTGTGAAGTATACTGCCATATAGTGTAAATATACTACCGAATAGTGTGAATTATACTGACATATAGTGTGAACATATTGGCGAATAGTTTGAAGTAAACTGGCAATGTTAGCGTGTGAGACGAAAACAGTCTTTATCCCTTTTCCTCTTTAAAAATTCTTTTGTTGAAAATAAATCGGATTCTAGATATTTCTGCTTGCATAATAAAAACTAAGGCGATATAAACATTATTTTAAAAAATATAAATAGGAGATATCAAAAATATTTCAAGGTAAACACACTTTACTTCTTAGATTGTCAGTTTCAAAAACACATTTCTTAGTAATCCCCCTCAACAGAAAATCACTTTATAATTTCGTGCTTTTAATAGTTTTTCTGGGCTTATGTTGGATAATCAATATGGACGTCTTTTGCCTTACAGACTCTTTGGTTTGTAGCATGAAATGTATTAGATCACTAAGCTTAAAACACTTACTGAGTTTCCCACAGCCACACGTTCAACAAACAGCAAACAAACAATATTTACGTAACACAAAAGCGAGCTGGTACCTTAATTAAACCTTGAGATCGAAAACATTCTTAAGTTCAAATAAGATATAACAGGAGGAAATTCTTCATTTATAATGTTTACTCTAGCAGCACAAAGTAGATTTTGGACTTTTGGTGTATTAAAAGTATTTAAAATAAATCATGATAATTTTACACTGAACTATAACTCACGGGATATAGCAAGAGATTTGACACGCGCAGGAGGGGAGTTCACTGACTAGAGGAGGCGAAAGGTCAGGACGTTGTCTACCAACTCTCTCGAACCTAGGCACAGTGGTTGTGGCGTATACCAGCTAGGATCGACAAACACTGAGTCAGCTGACTATCATACTGCTCGAAATGCAAAGTAGGCATGCATATTTCTACTCAAGTCTCTTACTATGTCTCGCAAATTGTACTTTGGGTTTCAAGCAACCGTACGAACTCTATTAGCGGGTTGCCAATAGAATTAACAACTAACTAAACGTTTAAGAATATGTAAAGATCGCGAACAGTGACAAGTAGCGCAGAGTAGTAAATATGTAACAAGTGCGCACACCTGGCCATTACCATGTTGGAGATAGTCACTTCTCTAGAGCTTTTCGTTACAACTAGTCTCATCATCAGCATTATACTGGATTCTGGGAACTCCGACAAACCATAACTTATGGAATTCCGACCAAACCTAACCTAGCCTAGCCTAACCTAACCTACCCTAGTCTACTTAACCTAACCTAGCCTAATTTAACCTAACCTAACGTAACCTAACCTAACCTAAACTATCCTGACCTAACCCAACTTAACCTACACCTAACACAACCTAACCTAGATTAGCCTAGCCTAACCTAGCATAGCCTAGCCTAACCTAACGTAACCTAGCCCAGCCTAACCTACACCTAACCTAACATACCCTTACCTATCCTAACCTAACTTAGCCTAGCCTAACCTAACTTAACTTAACCTATACCTAACACAACCTATACCTAACCTAGCCTAGCCTAACCTAAGTCTAACCTATGGAATTCCGACCTAACCTAACGTAACCTAGCCTACCCTAACCTAACCTAACGTAACCTAGCCTATCCTAACCTAACCTAGCCTAGCCTAACCTAACCTACCTTAGTCTACTTAACCTAACCTAGCCTAACCTAACGTAACCTAACCTAACCTAAACTATCCTGACTTAACCTAACTTAACCTACACCTAACACAACCTAACCTAGCCTAGCCTAGCCTAACCTAAGGCATTCCGACCTAACCTAACCTAGCATAGCCTAGCCTAAATAACGTAACCTAGCCCAGCCTAACCTACACCTAACCTAACATAGCCTAGCCTAACCTAACATACCCTTATCTATCCTAACCTAACTTAGCCTAGCCTAACCTAACTTAACTTAACCTATACCTAACACAACCTATACCTAACCTAGCCTAGCCTAACCTAAGTCTAACCTATGGAATTCCGACCTAACCTAACGTAACCTAGCCTACCCTAACCTAACCTAACGTAACCTAGCCTATCCTAACCTAACCTAGCCTAGCCTAACCTAACCTACCCTAGTCTACTTAACCTAACCTAGCCTAAATTAACGTAACCTAACCTAACCTAAACTATCCTGACTTAACCTAACTTAACCTACACCTAACACAACCTAACCTAGCCTAGCCTAGCCTAACCTAAGGCATTCCGACCTAACCTAACCTAGCATAGCCTAGCCTAAATAACGTAACCTAGCCCAGCCTAACCTACACCTAACCTAACATAGCCTAGCCTAACCTAACTTAACTTAACTTAACCTACACCTAACACAACCTATACCTAACCTAGCCTAGCCTAACCTAAGTCTAACCTATGGAATTCCGACCTAACCTAACCTAACCTAACGTAACCTAGCCTACCCTAACCTAACCTAACGTAACCTAGCCTAGCCTAACCTAACCTACCCTAGTCTACTTAACCTAACCTAGCCTAACCTAACCTAACCTATTCTGACCTAACCTAACTTAACTTACACCTAACACAACCTAAAGTAGCCTAGCCTAGCCTAACCTAAGGCATACCGACCTAACCTAACCTAGCATAGCCTAGCCTAACCTAATGTAACCTAGCCCAGCCTAACCTACACCTAACCTAACATAACCTTACCTATCCTAACCTAACCTAGCCTAGCCTAACCTAACTTAACTTAACCTACACCTAACACAACCTATACCTAACCTAGCCTAGCCTAACCTAAGTCTAACCTATGGAATTCCGACCTAACCTAACCTAACCTAACCTACCCTAACCTAACCTAACGTTACCTAGCCTAGCCTAATCTAAACTAGCCTAGCCTAACCTAACCTACCCTAGTCTACTTAACCTAGCCTAACCGAACCTAACGTAACGTAACCTATCCTAACCTAGTCTAGCCTAGCCTAGCCTAACCTAACTTGACTTAACTTAACTTTACCTACACCTAACCTAACATAGCCTAGCCTAACCTAACTCTAACCTTTGGAATTCCGACCTAACCTAGCATAGCCTAACCTAGCTAGCGTAGCCTAGACTAACCTAACCTACCCTACCCTAACTTAACCTAATCTACACCTAACCTAATCTAACCTAACCAAGCCTAACCTAATTCTAACTTATGAAATTCCGACCTAACCTAACCTAAGTTAACCTACACCTAACCTATGGAATTCCGACCCAACCTAACCTAGAATAGCCTAGCCTAACCTAACGTAACCTAACCTAACCTAACGTGACCTAGCCTAGCCTAACCTAAAATAGGCCAACCTAACCTAACCTACCCTAGTCTATTTAACCTAACCTAACCGAACCTAACGTAACGTAACCTATCCTAACCTAACATAGCCTAGCCTAACCTAACTTAACTTAACTTAACCTACACCTAACCTAACATAGCCTAGCCTAACCTAACTCTAACCTATGGAATTCCGACTAACCTAACCTAGCATAGCCTAGCCTAACCTAGCCTAGCCTAGCCTAGACTAACCTAACCTACCCTACCCTAACTTAATCTAATCTACACCTAACCTAACCTAACCTAGCCTAACCTAACACTAACTCATGGAATTCCGACCTAACCTAACCTAGATTAGCCTAACCTAACTTAACTTAACCTACACCTAACCTAACCTAGCCTAGCCTAACCTAACTCTAACCTTTGGAATTCCGACCTAACCTAACCTAGCATAGTCTAGCCTAACCTAACCTAGCCTAGCCTAGCCTAGACTAACCTAACCTATCCTACCCTAACTTATCTTAATCTACACCGAACCTAACCTAGCCTAACCTAACCTAACCTAACCTAACACGTGCAACATCAGATCAGGAAGAGGAGTTGTATGCGCTTAAGCTTCAATACAAGTAAATACGTTCTAAATATTTATTTTGACGAAGCTTGAGTGATTTTATACCCGCCGCCTAAATAATTTTAACCTTACAATACTTTAGCCAGTACAAAATGTGATGGGCGTCAATTAAAAAATACTAACATTTGTATGTTGTTATTGTGAACTTGCGTACGGCCGTGTGAGCGATGTTATTGCGTAAAAGTGTGCGTGGTTGTCATGACGTCACGTTTGGAACAGATTATTGAAGATAAAGGAACTAACCTCACTTCATCCCGGTTTCCATGGAAACACGATCAGTGGCTTTACATCACGTAGACGAACCGCTGCTTCTGTTATTTTATTAGTTAAGCTTATGTATGTTATGACAGAACGGAACTAGAACGCCAATAAATTCTTTCCTCTGTGCGTTATAAATGCAACTCCCGTCTTATAAAATAACTGGAGCTTACTGTAACATGTTCACCGCGTAACGAGTTTTACGTTCAACACGCTCCTCTATGCGTTATGTAACGGAAGTTGGAAGCAGACCTGTCTAATGCGTCTCTCTAGCAATTTCCTGTTGCCCGGATGGATAATTAAAACTAAATGAATTAAGAAATTAGTAACCCTTTTTTTAAATTAACATTATAAATTTTTTTTATTAAACTACATCTCCGTAATATTATTATTATTATTATTATTATTATTGTCGTTGTTGTTGAGGTTGTAGTTTTTCTTATTATCACATCTTTTTCTTATTATTTTTGACAAGGAAGAAATGCGTTGAATAAAATGACACAATTAAATGCTTTCCCTCAGCATATGAATCTTTAGTTGTGAAAATATAGGTGAAATTTAGTATTTTTATAAATGTTTTGATCTGTCTAGGTATTGTATGTATTATAATGATTGTGTTGTTTAAAATTTAAATTGTGCCACTGTTGTTAATATTTTGAAGAGTGTATGTATCTGTGATTTGTCTGTTTCATTGTGATAAAAATTTGACTTGTAAATCTGAATATTTATTAAGAGTTTTGTATTGTTTGGTTTTTATTATATTTAATGTATTGTTATGAATTTTATAAATTGTAAGCTATGATTAATATTAGATTAATAAAATTGAGCTCTTAAAAAGGAATTTCGGAAAGAAATTCGAAACTTAGAGCATTGTAAAAACAGGAATTGGTCTGTGATCTGTCATTAACTTAAAAAATTGAATAGTTATTAACAGACATTAAATAAAAATATTAACTATTATTGTTATTATTATTATTATTATTAAAACACCCTCGGATAAAAATTCAAGTTTAAATAAATTCAAAAAATTTATTTCAAAAAATTGTTCAAATAAATATACTTCATGTGCCAAAATAAACAGTAGACCTACTGAAACTAAATCAGCTGTAGTTTGATTGATGCAAAACCTTCAAGAACGGTACTAGTGTTGCCTCAAAACATGTCATATGACACATGTTTATACCCAACTCTAAGCTATTTAGCTTCTTTTTACATGTATGTGTTCGTAAAACTATATAAATTAAATAAAATAAAATCTTACAACTGTGTCAATACTGTTTATTTTGGCATATACGGTATTTAAACATTTATATATTTCATACACTGCATTAATATTATTATTACTATTTCTGTATAATTATTTTTCTTGCGCCCTACAATAAAAATAAAAAATTTTTAAATGAAAAATTTATTAATTTTTTTAATACATACATTAAAATTTTTTATTGCTTTCAACTATTTTAAAAGGCTTTTCCACTATGCTCAAAGCCTATCAACAATAATACCATAAACATGCCAATAATACCTAAGACAATTGGCTCTCCCTGATGTGTTTACAAGTAGGGTGCACCGTTATTTTCACAAAGCTTAGTTTTGTCTCTAGTTTTGTCTTAGTTTAGTTTGTACACAAGTTGTGAAAAAATAAACACTGTTAATTACAATCTCATTGTTGCTGTGTACAGCTTGTAACTAGCGCTGGAGATAACAGTGTTTAATCGGAGTTATAACGTTTTAGTAATTCTTCTCTGAGGCCTAAGTGTTTATTATTATTATTGTTATTGTTGTTGGGGTTAATCAATTTCCTTTATTAGTTCCAAATGTCCTTGTGTGTGTGTGTGTGTGTGTGTGTGTGTGTGTGTGTGTGTGTGTGTGTGTGTGTGTGTGTGTGTGTGTGTGTGTGTGTGTGTGTGTGTGTGTGTGTGTGTGTGTGTGTGTGTGTGTGTGTGTGTGTGTGTGTGTGTGTGTGTGTGTGTGTGTGTGTGTGTGTGTGTGTGTGTGTGTGTGTGTGTGTGTGTGTGTGTGTGTGTGTGTGTGTGTGTGTGTGTGTGTGTGTGTGTGTGTGTGTGTGTGTGTGTGTGTGTGTGTGTGTGTGTGTGTGTGTGTGTGTGTGTGTGTGTGTGTGTGTGTGTGTGTGTGTGTGTGTGTGTGTGTGTGTGTGTGTGTGTGTGTGTGTGTGTGTGTGTGTGTGTGTGTGTGTGTGTGTGTGTGTGTGTGTGTGTGTGTGTGTGTGTGTGTGTGTGTGTGTGTGTGTGTGTGTGTGTGTGTGTGTGTGTGTGTGTGTGTGTGTGTGTGTGTGTGTGTGTGTGTGTGTGTGTGTGTGTGTGTGTGTGTGTGTGTGTGTGTGTGTGTGTGTGTGTGTGTGTGTGTGTGTGTGTGTGTGTGTGTGTGTGTGTGTGTGTGTGTGTGTGTGTGTGTGTGTGTGTGTGTGTGTGTGTGTGTGTGTGTGTGTGTGTGTGTGTGTGTGTGTGTGTGTGTGTGTGTGTGTGTGTGTGTGTGTGTGTGTGTGTGTGTGTGTGTGTGTGTGTGTGTGTGTGTGTGTGTGTGTGTGTGTGTGTGTGTGTGTGTGTGTGTGTGTGTGTGTGTGTGTGTGTGTGTGTGTGTGTGTGTGTGTGTGTGTGTGTGTGTGTGTGTGTGTGTGTGTGTGTGTGTGTGTGTGTGTGTGTGTGTGTGTGTGTGTGTGTGTGTGTGTGTGTGTGTGTGTGTGTGTGTGTGTGTGTGTGTGTGTGTGTGTGTGTGTGTGTGTGTGTGTGTGTGTGTGTGTGTGTGTGTGTGTGTGTGTGTGTGTGTGTGTGTGTGTGTGTGTGTGTGTGTGTGTGTGTGTGTGTGTGTGTGTGTGTGTGTGTGTGTGTGTGTGTGTGTGTGTGTGTGTGTGTGTGTGTGTGTGTGTGTGTGTGTGTGTGTGTGTGTGTGTGTGTGTGTGTGTGTGTGTGTGTGTGTGTGTGTGTGTGTGTGTGTGTGTGTGTGTGTGTGTGTGTGTGTGTGTGTGTGTGTGTGTGTGTGTGTGTGTGTGTGTGTGTGTGTGTGTGTGTGTGTGTGTGTGTGTGTGTGTGTGTGTGTGTGTGTGTGTGTGTGTGTGTGTGTGTGTGTGTGTGTGTGTGTGTGTGTGTGTGTGTGTGTGTGTGTGTGTGTGTGTGTGTGTGTGTGTGTGTGTGTGTGTGTGTGTGTGTGTGTGTGTGTGTGTGTGTGTGTGTGTGTGTGTGTGTGTGTGTGTGTGTGTGTGTGTGTGTGTGTGTGTGTGTGTGTGTGTGTGTGTGTGTGTGTGTGTGTGTGTGTGTGTGTGTGTGTGTGTGTGTGTGTGTGTGTGTGTGTGTGTGTGTGTGTGTGTGTGTGTGTGTGTGTGTGTGTGTGTGTGTGTGTGTGTGTGTGTGTGTGTGTGTGTGTGTGTGTGTGTGTGTGTGTGTGTGTGTGTGTGTGTGTGTGTGTGTGTGTGTGTGTGTGTGTGTGTGTGTGTGTGTGTGTGTGTGTGTGTGTGTGTGTGTGTGTGTGTGTGTGTGTGTGTGTGTGTGTGTGTGTGTGTGTGTGTGTGTGTGTGTGTGTGTGTGTGTGTGTGTGTGTGTGTGTGTGTGTGTGTGTGTGTGTGTGTGTGTGTGTGTGTGTGTGTGTGTGTGTGTGTGTGTGTGTGTGTGTGTGTGTGTGTGTGTGTGTGTGTGTGTGTGTGTGTGTGTGTGTGTGTGTGTGTGTGTGTGTGTGTGTGTGTGTGTGTGTGTGTGTGTGTGTGTGTGTGTGTGTGTGTGTGTGTGTGTGTGTGTGTGTGTGTGTGTGTGTGTGTGTGTGTGTGTGTGTGTGTGTGTGTGTGTGTGTGTGTGTGTGTGTGTGTGTGTGTGTGTGTGTGTGTGTGTGTGTGTGTGTGTGTGTGTGTGTGTGTGTGTGTGTGTGTGTGTGTGTGTGTGTGTGTGTGTGTGTGTGTGTGTGTGTGTGTGTGTGTGTGTGTGTGTGTGTGTGTGTGTGTGTGTGTGTGTGTGTGTGTGTGTGTGTGTGTGTGTGTGTGTGTGTGTGTGTGTGTGTGTGTGTGTGTGTGTGTGTGTGTGTGTGTGTGTGTGTGTGTGTGTGTGTGTGTGTGTGTGTGTGTGTGTGTGTGTGTGTGTGTGTGTGTGTGTGTGTGTGTGTGTGTGTGTGTGTGTGTGTGTGTGTGTGTGTGTGTGTGTGTGTGTGTGTGTGTGTGTGTGTGTGTGTGTGTGTGTGTGTGTGTGTGTGTGTGTGTGTGTGTGTGTGTGTGTGTGTGTGTGTGTGTGTGTGTGTGTGTGTGTGTGTGTGTGTGTGTGTGTGTGTGTGTGTGTGTGTGTGTGTGTGTGTGTGTGTGTGTGTGTGTGTGTGTGTGTGTGTGTGTGTGTGTGTGTGTGTGTGTGTGTGTGTGTGTGTGTGTGTGTGTGTGTGTGTGTGTGTGTGTGTGTGTGTGTGTGTGTGTGTGTGTGTGTGTGTGTGTGTGTGTGTGTGTGTGTGTGTGTGTGTGTGTGTGTGTGTGTGTGTGTGTGTGTGTGTGTGTGTGTGTGTGTGTGTGTGTGTGTGTGTGTGTGTGTGTGTGTGTGTGTGTGTGTGTGTGTGTGTGTGTGTGTGTGTGTGTGTGTGTGTGTGTGTGTGTGTGTGTGTGTGTGTGTGTGTGTGTGTGTGTGTGTGTGTGTGTGTGTGTGTGTGTGTGTGTGTGTGTGTGTGTGTGTGTGTGTGTGTGTGTGTGTGTGTGTGTGTGTGTGTGTGTGTGTGTGTGTGTGTGTGTGTGTGTGTGTGTGTGTGTGTGTGTGTGTGTGTGTGTGTGTGTGTGTGTGTGTGTGTGTGTGTGTGTGTGTGTGTGTGTGTGTGTGTGTGTGTCTTGTCAAATTTTCAATCGTTAATCAAATACTTTTTCTTCATCTACTCAAGTTAAAAATATATTTTATAGTGGACGACACTTGATGTTGATACACTTTTTTCAAAAACTAATTCATTAATTAAGTTTAATGAATTAATTTTAGTTTTATCTGGGAGAAAAACTTTTCACCAAAAGGGGCATGGTGTGGAATATAGTTATTTCCTCCCATTTGGCTTAAAATAAGTGTTATAGTTTGATTTAAAACAGAATAGGATTCTGCGTAAGTGAAATCGACCAGAAGGAGTGGGGATTACAGCCGTCTGAGCGACTAGGAAATTCACATCTTGCTGCGTTGGTGAGCCTTGTTGCCGATTCGACGTTAAACTTCTTTCCGTCGCTCAGTGACATCGTAACTATGGTGGAGTGATTTACTAGTGGTGTAGCTTCCTTAGTTCTGCAATTTCAGTCGCTGACAGTAGCGTGTTGACTGTCAATGCGTTCGAACTGACAACATCGCATCCCTACCCTGCCTCCCAGACCCATTCCTATTCTACCTTAAATCAAAGTATAATAT
This sequence comes from Prosapia bicincta, assembly GCA_036971475.1. Taxonomy (NCBI): domain Eukaryota; kingdom Metazoa; phylum Arthropoda; class Insecta; order Hemiptera; family Cercopidae; genus Prosapia; species Prosapia bicincta. Next base: position 261,537,697 of record JBAIZL010000001.1, read on the forward strand.
ATGATTTCATGAAACAGCTGATTTCATGTTTTAGGTTATGTGGTAGAACAGCTGTTCAAATGCATAGGTTATGTTACGTTATACTAATTGTAATTATTTAATAAAAAGGAATTCAAATAAAATTTTTCTTTGTTGAACTAAGTAGGATTGATTTTAACAAATTTTTGTTTATATTACTGGTTTTTTCGTATTGACATTATGATACGTCGCCTCGCGCTCTAATATCTATCAGTCAAATACGCCCTTATAAATAAAATTATTGGATAGATTGGCGTAGATGAGCATGATTACCAACACTATAAGAGTGGCAGGGAACTTCAGTTCAGTTTCAGCAAAGTTGTATTTCGTCCTATACAATTCAAATCTAAATTCGGGAAAGACATCTCTGTGCATACTCTACATAATATCTATTGGATAAACAAGAGGATAAAAAAGAATAACAACTATTGTTTTCCTTTAGTACAATAGATTGAACTATTGTATCATTCAGGCCACGTGAGCTATGATATCCAATAGAAGAGATATACATTCCATTGTTAATCTTACCTTTAATTCATTTTATTTTTTTACATTTACTTCTTTAGAGAGAAGAGTCTTTTCCTGATATTGAAGAGTTCTAATTTAGAGAAGATATAGGCTACTGATCACGCGAGCTATGATATCCAATAGAAGAGATTTACATTCCATCATTAATCTTACCTTAAATTCTTTTTATTTTTTTACATTTACTACCTTAGAGAGAAGAGTCTTTTCCTGATATTGAAAAGTTCTAATTTAGAGAAGATATAGGCTACTGATCACGAGAGCTATGATATCCAATAGAAGATATTTACATTCCATCATTAATCTTACCTTAAATTCTTTTTATTTTTTTACATTTACTACCTTAGAGAGAAGAGTCTTTTCCTGATATTGAAAAGTTCTAATTTAGAGAAGATATAGGCTACTGATCACGAGAGCTATGATATCCAATAGAAGAGATTTACATTCCATCATTAATCTTACCTTAAATTCTTTTTATTTTTTTACATTTACTACCTTAGAGAGAAGAGTCTTTTCCTGATATTGAAAAGTTCTAATTTAGAGAAGATATAGGCTACTGATCACGAGAGCTATGATATCCAATAGAAGATATTTACATTCCATCATTAATCTTACCTTAAATTCATTTTATCTTTTTGCATTTACTACCTTAGAGAGAAGAATCTTTTCCTGATATTGAAGAGTTCTTGTCGCAATGTTACATTATTAAAATTAATATCTTTTATTCGATTATCAACAGTTATCTCATTTATTTAATACCATGGCCTTATCTCTTGCGTTGAATTTTGTTATAATTATTTATTTGAATAACTGCGTATTGTCTGTGTGTCGTTATACACCCACATTGGTCCTATTTATTTTAAACATTGATTACGCAAACATCTAAACAATCATTTCCCCAGCCAACTGAAAATATGGCTACACTTTCCCACGCTTTCGACAAGCTCAACAAAGTACTTTTAAATTTGAAATAACATTTTCTAATAATTGGCCGAATAGTTGCTGAGATTGGCCAATGGCGTGACTACACGCTATCACAAAGCGTTGCTTTCATTGTAACCCATTTATGCTTTTGCCATTACAAGCGGAATTCGACAACGATATTGTGGAATATAACAGAGATACATATAAGCACAACAAGGTTTGAATCAGTATTTTTTATAAAGTAATTGAACGTACGCTTAAGCGAGATACTTACATTAGCAAGAGTGTTATTGTGAAAACTTTGTAAGAAGAAAGAAAGATGTTGAAAAGAAAAAAGGTTTGTACTTGAAGTACCTGGCCATTCCACTCTTACTTGTATGCAGCTAATAAATACAAAGATAGATCCTTAATGAATAGAATACCAAGTATTTTGAATCCACTCCCCTACGAATCTAACCTGAAACCCGCGACTTCCGTCTGGGTGACCAGCGTCAAGCCCAAGAGGGGGGGCGTTTGGTGCTATGACCCGTGGTACCAGCCAGAGAAAGTCTTTCTACCTCACTCTAAGGCCTGGACTGGTGATCGACCCGCCCCTGGGACGAGACGACATTTGACCAGATACTACGTGTTCGACCCCTTCCAGAACATCTCCGGGTACCAGTAGAACCTTCCAAACGGCCACGTGTTCCGTACCTTCTATCCACTCTTGGTTAGGCTTACCTAAGGACCGGACCTGCAGACTCGGGACTTGGTCCTAGATGGGCATAAACCCATCCCGTTAGAGCTTAAGAGCCGGAGATCCTTGCAAATGCAAGCCCAAGAGGGAGAGCGTTTGGTGCCACGACCCGTGGTACCAGCCAGCATGGCCCGTGATACCTCACTCTAAGGCCTGAACTGGTGATCGACCCGCCCCTGTGACGAGACGACCTTTGACCAGATACTACGTATTCGACCCCTTCCAGAACAACTCCGGGTACCAGTAGAACCTTCCAAACGGCCAGGTGTTCCGTACCTTTTATCCACTCTTGGTTAGGCTTACCTACGGACCTTCAGACTCGGGACTTGGTCCTAGGTGGGCATAAACCCATCCCGTTAGAGCTTAAGAGCCGGAGATCCTTGCAAATACAAGCCCAAGAGGGAGAGCGTTTGGTGCCACGACCCGTGGTACCAGCCTGCGAAAGTCTTTCTACCTCACTCTAAGGCCTGGACTGGTGAACGACCCGCCCCTGGGACGAGACGACCTTTGATCAGATACTACGTATACGACCCCTTCCAGAACAACTCCGGGTACCAGTAGAACCTTCCAAACGGCCAGGTGTTCCGTACCTTTTATCCACTCTTGGTTAGGCTTACCTACGGACCTTCAGACTCGGGACTTGGTCCTAGGTGGGCATAAACCCATCCCGTTAGAGTTTAAGAACCGGAGATACTTGCAAACGAAAATTGAAAAAGATTATTTATTGTAACCTTACAAAGCATGGCATTATATAGAGGATCAGCTAAACATGACTGCCCTCCAACCCGGATTAACTATACAACTTAACTTTTGTTCATAAGTCAACTCTTTTTGTGTAAAGTCTTCCTTATATATGACGTAATGTGATTGTTACCGTTAACTCATGGAAGTAACACAACCCGACAAATCGATAAGCTGACTACGTGAACTTGAGCTAATTGCTCTACTATACAATAAACAGTATCGAGCTTTGTCCCAGTCCGGCCAAATTTGTAGTTACGGCTCTATCGAGTATATGCTATAAATCATAAAAAGAGTGAATCAAAACCTCAGATAGACCAAACTGCAATAGTACAGTCTCAAAAAGAGTGAATCAAAACCTCAGATAGACCAAACTGCAATAGTACAGTCTCAAAAAGAGTGAATCAAAACCTCAGATAGACCAAACTGCAATAGTACAGTCTCAAAAAGAGTGAATCAAAACCTCAGATAGACCAAACTGCAATAGTACAGTCTCAAAAAGAGTCAATCAAAAATCTCAGCTAGACCAAACTGCAATAGTACAGTCTCAAAAAGAGTGAATCAAAACCTCAGTTAGACCAAACTGCAATAGTACAGTCTCAAAAAGAGTCAATCAAAAATCTCAGATAGACCAAACTGCAATAGTACAGTCTCAAAAAGAGTCAATCAAAAATCTCAGATAGACCAAACTGCAATAGTACAGTCTCAAAAAAAATGAATTAAAAATCTCAGACCAAACTGCAATAGTACAGTCTCGGCAAGAAGCTTTAGAACATCACTAAAACATTATCTTACTAACCAATTAGACTGCAATTTAGTAAATATTTTAAATGTGCCTTTTACATGAAGAATGGAACATTTTGTTACCTTAATGAAATGTTCATCAGGTTTGGGTCAAAGATTATTGAACAGTAATAAAGTTCTTTCATAAACAAGAATATTTAATTTAATTTACTTTTTTGATAAAACTGAAGAATAGTACATGCACTTTTAAAACTTACATTATAGTTCTGAGGCTACATTAAAATTCCAATCTCCTAATGAGGTCAAAGAACTAACAACAAAGATCTAGTGAGTTCTGAAAAGGCTGATCAACGGAAAACGTTAACAAATGAGTAAAATCGATTAAATATTCTTGTTTATGAAATTTTTTTATTTAACTATACCATATAAGAAGAGAGAGAGAGAGAGAGAGAGAGAGAGAAAGAAAGAGAGAAAGAGAAGGAGGGAGGGAGAGAGAGAGAAGGAGAGAGGTAGAGGGGACAGGAGAGAGGGAAAGAGAGGGAAGGAGAGGGAGAGAGGGGAGAGAGGGGGAGAGAGGGGAGAGAGGGGGGAGAGGGGGAGAGAGGAGAGAGGGAGAGAAAATGAGAGGGTGGGAGCGATAAAGAGAGGGAGAGAGAGAAAACGAGAGGGAGAGAGAGAAGGAGAGAGAGAGAGAGACAGACAGAGAGAGACAGAGACAAGAGAAAGAGAGTTTTTAAAATATAATTTTTACATCTGAAATCTTATTATCATGTCTACGTTCGCTTTCTTATAAATCAGTCGACTATCATTATATTATCTTTCTTTTAATGTTTTCTCTTTACATGTCTGTTACCCAGAAGAGTTTCCAAGCTGCAAAGAGTCAACTTATGCAATACGTTAATCAAACAGGTTTCGTCAATACTCCAACCTTTTCCTAGTATTACAGCTCAACCCTTGGTAGATGTTCCCAATAGGACTTATTTTGTTGAATTTGACCTCCAATGTAGTGAGGTCTGTTTCTAAGATTTATTGTCAATAGGACTCTTTTTTAAATTCCTTCTATTAGCTCACACTCTCCTCATATATATCTTGTACAAATTTTCAGTCTTTATATAATACATTTTTATTTATCCAATCACGTTCAAATACATTTTTTTAACCTGCAGTAGATAAAAATGTAAATATTTATTCAACAACTAAACCATAAAAATTTGGGGGTCTAGGCCGCAACTGAGTGTCTTCGTGTTCGAAGTCTAGATCTTTTGGCACTAAGTCAATTTTTCCATAGCTAGAAATGTATTTCTCAAAGAAATATATGAATTTTTCTTTTGCTCCCATCTGGTTGTCATCGAAACCTCCGTTGTACAACCTTAAATTGTTGCCATGGTTACCACACAATATCATAAATAATGCTCAAGGATTAAAAATGAATGAAAAGAATAAAATAAACAAACTGGATTAACGGTATCAAACCATGATCACACGAACGGACAATGTGAAAGGTTATCGAAAAGAAACTACAACATAATGCAAGCGAAAAAACAGAGAAAGCGTATAAATAGTAACAAACAAAAATAATAGACCAACACCATACAGAGAAAAGAAAATGGAAAGTTGCAAGGAAATTCGCTTCCTATTTTGCCCCTAAATATTGTTATTCTGACATATGTATATACAAAAAGAAACTAAAATAAATTTTTTCTTTGTTGATGTAAGTAGGATTTGACTTTAAATATATATATATATATATATATATATATATATATATATATATATATAACTTGTTTATCTCAATGTTCACACAGTGAAGTTTTGTTCTAAGAATTCGGCCACAAGCCGATATAAACGTCCTAAGACACTAAGTCACTTTTACCATTCATTCAAGTGAATCTTTTATTAAAGAGTTTCTTAAACAACAATACAATATTTCAATACTTTTTATTACTTTGCTTTCTGATACATTGTTAATTACAAATTCTATATTTCATTTTAAACTAACTTCCCCATGATGCTTGAACATTATCCATAGCTCAGTCTTGGATAACAATGCAATGATATTGGGATGTTACGATATTGGGGTATTAATGGGTTGTTTGGTGTTCGGTTATAATTTTAAAATTGATTTCAAACTGACCTAAACTGAGGAATAATGAGATTTGGATTGCAATGGATCGCGGTTGTTGCGTAAGTAATACTGTATGACCCTATATGCACATACGTGCTCACACACCAACGTATTTGATATTCATACTATCAGGAAAAAGTTAGAGACTGAGCTCTAGAAGTGTAGGAATTGCGTGTCACACGGAGCAGAATTAAAAGAGGGATAAAATAGGAAGTAGCTGCAGTGAGTGACAGGTTGTCGACAAAACACTTGTTTATTCTCACGTAGAAGCAGAAATAAAACTAATATAACCCCAACACTAGTCATTCACACAGCGTCACGGATTTTGTTATAACGTTAATACCTTATTCCATTCGAATCCACCACTACTGCCAACTTTGATTGATTGAACAATATTTTTCTTGCACTAGTAGTTCCAAAACAAATATTTATCAAATTGTATTCAACTTTGATTTTTTCCTTTTCACATATGTTTTTCAGACATACTTTCTGAACAAAACGTAAATACGAATTCTGCCTAAGACTTTACAAAGTTCGAAACATAGCCTTATTGTAACAATACATATGAAACAGCATGATGTAAATTTTAATTTTATATTACTGAGGACACGTACTTTACTACATACTCGACAAAATATACGTTGGTTAGATTTGGGTATGAAAACTAATACTGATCGACCAACGGGCGCACAGAAATGGATTTATTCTGTAGTTACTCGTTACCACGAACAACACTGAACCAAGTCCCAAAATGAAACTAAATCACTAACACCACTGAACTAAAAACTTAAAATGAAACGCAACCACAAACAATACTGGTATAAAACCCAAAATAAACCCCTTCACGACAATAATGAACTAAGAGCCAAAATTAACGCCATCATAAACAATATTGAACTAGGTCCCAAAGTGAAGCTAAATCACAATCAACACAACTAAGGGATAAAATTAAACGCCATTACAAACAATACTGAACTAACATCCAAAGAAAAAAACTACCACAAACAGTGCTGAACTAAGACCAAACTGAAATGCCATCATCAACCACAATGAACTAAAAGGCAAAATGAAACTTCATCACAAACAACACTGGTCTAAGACCAAAAATAAAACACCATCACAAACAACACTGGTCTAAGACCAAAAATGAAACACCATTACAAACAACACTGAACTAAAATCTAAAGTAAAGTGCCATCACAAATAGTACTGAACTAAGTCCTAACATGAAACTCCATCATCAACCACATTAAACTAAAAGCCAAAATAAACAGAGTGATCCCAATGAAAGCATCACAAACAACCCTGAACTAAGAGGCAAAAATTAAACGCGATCGCAAATATTGCTGAAGCGAAATAAAACTAGCTGTATATTTCCGTCTGTACACACTTTGTTGAATGCAATGTTGACACTGTAACAGATGTTAACTGAACGTTTTTTCACACACAGAACGTCCATTAATAGGCCTCAGTGTAGCTTTAGAAATGCTCGTATTACTTGTATACGTTTATGCTTTGGTATGTTTACAACCAGCCAAATCTATCCTAACCTCTCTCGTTCTGAGTATAATATTCTGTCTCATCCTCATCTTCTGTTTGACGCGAAGTGTAACCTCGGTAACTCGAACATGAATGCATTGGCGACAAATCCGAGTTACATGGCCGCTGAACATGTACAGTATCCAATTTGAACAATAGCCTGTACTAATCATTAGTTTAGGTTGAATTAATTCTAGATATATATACAAAACAAACGCACCTTGTGATACCATATTACTGTATTTATTCAACTTAAATTTTAAAAAAATAGAGAATTGAGTATTAATTTCAAATATTGCAATGCACTTTATTGATGTACTTTAATGACAGTAATTTAAAATATATTGCACTGCACTTTATTGATATACTTTAATGACATTAATTTCAAACATATTGCAATGCACTATATTGGTGTACTTTAATGACAGTAATTTAAAATATATTTTACTTCACTGTATTGATGTACTTTAATGACAGTAATTTCAAATATATTGCAATGCACTTTATTGATATACTTTAATGACAGTAATTTAAAATATATTTTACTTCACTGTATTGGTGTACTTTAATGACAGTAATTTCAAACATATTGCAATGCACTATATTGATGTACTTTAATGACAGTAATTTAAAATATATTGTACTTCACTTTATTGATATAATTTAATGACAGTAATTTAAAATATATTGTACTTCACTTTATTGATATACTTTAATGACATTAATTTCAAACATATTGCAATGCACTATATTGATATACTTTAATGACAGTAATTTCAAATATATTGCAATGCACTTTATTGGTGTACTTTAATGACAGTAATTTAATATATATTGTACTGCACTTTATTGATATACTTTAATGACATTAATTTCAAACATATTGCAATGCACTATATTGATATACTTTAATGACAGTAATTTCAAATATATTGCAATGCACTTTATTGATATAATTTAATGACAGTAATTTAAAATATATTGTACTTCACTTTATTGATATACTTTAATGACATTAATTTCAAATATATTGCAATGCACTTTATTGGTGTACTTTAATGACAGTAATTTAATATATATTGTACTGCACTTTATTGATATACTTTAATGACATTAATTTCAAACATATTGCAATGCACTATATTGATATACTTTAATGACAGTAATTTCAAATATATTGCAATGCACTTTATTGATATACTTTAATGACAGTAATTTCAAATATATTGCAATGCACTTTATTGGTGTACTTTAATGACAGTAATTTAATATATATTGTACTGCACTTTATTGATATACTTTAATGACATTAATTTCAAACATATTGCAATGACTATATTGATATACTTTAATGACAGTAATTTCAAATATATTGCAATGCACTATATTGATATACTTTAATGACAGTAATTTCAAATATATTGCAATGCACTTTATTGGTGTACTTTAATGACAGTAATTTAATATATATTGTACTGCACTTTATTGATATACTTTAATGACATTAATTTCAAACATATTGCAATGCACTATATTGATATACTTTAATGACAGTAATTTCAAATATATTGCAATGCACTTTATTGATATAATTTAATGACAGTAATTTAAAATATATTGTACTTCACTTTATTGATATACTTTAATGACATTAATTTCAAATATATTGCAATGCACTTTATTGGTGTACTTTAATGACAGTAATTTAATATATATTGTACTGCACTTTATTGATATACTTTAATGACATTAATTTCAAACATATTGCAATGCACTATATTGATATACTTTAATGACAGTAATTTCAAATATATTGCAATGCACTTTATTGATATACTTTAATGACAGTAATTTCAAATATATTGCAATGCACTTTATTGGTGTACTTTAATGACAGTAATTTAATATATATTGTACTGCACTTTATTGATATACTTTAATGACATTAATTTCAAACATATTGCAATGACTATATTGATATACTTTAATGACAGTAATTTCAAATATATTGCAATGCACTATATTGATATACTTTAATGACAGTAATTTCAAATATATTGCAATGCACTTTATTGGTGTACTTTAATGACAGTAATTTAATATATATTGTACTGCACTTTATTGATATACTTTAATGACATTAATTTCAAACATATTGCAATGCACTATATTGATATACTTTAATGACAGTAATTTCAAATATATTGCAATGCACTTTATTGATATAATTTAATGACAGTAATTTAAAATATATTGTACTTCACTTTATTGATATACTTTAATGACATTAATTTCAAATATATTGCAATGCACTTTATTGGTGTACTTTAATGACAGTAATTTAATATATATTGTACTGCACTTTATTGATATACTTTAATGACATTAATTTCAAACATATTGCAATGCACTATATTGATATACTTTAATGACAGTAATTTCAAATATATTGCAATGCACTTTATTGGTGTACTTTAATGACAGTAATTTAATATATATTGTACTGCACTTTATTGATATACTTTAATGACATTAATTTCAAACATATTGCAATGACTATATTGATATACTTTAATGACAGTAATTTCAAATATATTGCAATGCACTATATTGATATACTTTAATGACAGTAATTTCAAATATATTGCAATGCACTTTATTGGTGTACTTTAATGACAGTAATTTAATATATATTGTACTGCACTTTATTGATATACTTTAATGACATTAATTTCAAACATATTGCAATGCACTATATTGATATACTTTAATGACAGTAATTTCAAATATATTGCAATGCACTTTATTGATATAATTTAATGACAGTAATTTAAAATATATTGTACCTCACTTTATTGATATACTTTAATGACATTAATTTCAAATATATTGCAATGCACTTTATTGATATAATTTAATGACAGTAATTTAAAATATATTGTACTTCACTTTATTGATATACTTTAATGACATTAATTTCAAATATATTGCAATGCACTTTATTGGTGTACTTTAATGACAGTAATTTAATATATATTGTACTGCACTTTATTGATATACTTTAATGACATTAATTTCAAACATATTGCAATGCACTATATTGATATACTTTAATGACAGTAATTTCAAATATATTGCAATGCACTTTATTGATATACTTTAATGACAGTAATTTCAAATATATTGCAATGCACTTTATTGGTGTACTTTAATGACAGTAATTTAATATATATTGTACTGCACTTTATTGATATACTTTAATGACATTAATTTCAAACATATTGCAATGACTATATTGATATACTTTAATGACAGTAATTTCAAATATATTGCAATGCACTATATTGATATACTTTAATGACAGTAATTTCAAATATATTGCAATGCACTTTATTGGTGTACTTTAATGACAGTAATTTAATATATATTGTACTGCACTTTATTGATATACTTTAATGACATTAATTTCAAACATATTGCAATGCACTATATTGATATACTTTAATGACAGTAATTTCAAATATATTGCAATGCACTTTATTGATATAATTTAATGACAGTAATTTAAAATATATTGTACTTCACTTTATTGATATACTTTAATGACATTAATTTCAAACATATTGCAATGCACTATATTGATGTACTTTAATGACATTAATTTCAAATATATTGCAATGCACTTTATTGGTGTACTTTAATGACAGTAATTTAATATATATTGTACTGCACTTTATTGATATACTTTAATGACAGTAATTTCAAATATATTTTACTTCACTTTATTGATATACTTTAATGACATTAATTTCAAACATATTGCAATGCACTATATTGATGTACTTTAATGACAGTAATTTAAAATATATTGTACTTCACTTTATTGATATAATTTAATGACAGTAATTTAAAATATATTGTACTTCACTTTATTGATATACTTTAATGACATTAATTTCAAACATATTGCAATGCACTATATTGATGTACTTTAATGACAGTAATTTAAAATATATTGTACTTCACTTTATTGATATAATTTAATGACAGTAATTTAAAATATATTGTACTTCACTTTATTGATATACTTTAATGACATTAATTTCAAACATATTGCAATGCACTATATTGATGTACTTTAATGACAGTAATTTAAAATATATTGGACTTCACTGTATTGGTGTACTTTAATGACAGTAATTTAAAATATATTTTACTTCACTGTATTGATGTACTTTAATGACAGTAATTTCAAATATATTGCAATGCACTTTATTGATATACTTTAATGACAGTAATTTAAAATATATTTTACTTCACTGTATTGGTGTACTTTAATGACAGTAATTTCAAACATATTGCAATGCACTATATTGATGTACTTTAATGACAGTAATTTAAAATATATTGTACTTCACTTTATTGATATAATTTAATGACAGTAATTTAAAATATATTGTACTTCACTTTATTGATATACTTTAATGACATTAATTTCAAACATATTGCAATGCACTATATTGATATACTTTAATGACAGTAATTTCAAATATATTGCAATGCACTTTATTGGTGTACTTTAATGACAGTAATTTAATATATATTGTACTGCACTTTATTGATATACTTTAATGACATTAATTTCAAACATATTGCAATGCACTATATTGATATACTTTAATGACAGTAATTTCAAATATATTGCAATGCACTTTATTGATATAATTTAATGACAGTAATTTAAAATATATTGTACTTCACTTTATTGATATACTTTAATGACATTAATTTCAAATATATTGCAATGCACTTTATTGGTGTACTTTAATGACAGTAATTTAATATATATTGTACTGCACTTTATTGATATACTTTAATGACATTAATTTCAAACATATTGCAATGCACTATATTGATATACTTTAATGACAGTAATTTCAAATATATTGCAATGCACTTTATTGATATACTTTAATGACAGTAATTTCAAATATATTGCAATGCACTTTATTGGTGTACTTTAATGACAGTAATTTAATATATATTGTACTGCACTTTATTGATATACTTTAATGACATTAATTTCAAACATATTGCAATGACTATATTGATATACTTTAATGACAGTAATTTCAAATATATTGCAATGCACTATATTGATATACTTTAATGACAGTAATTTCAAATATATTGCAATGCACTTTATTGGTGTACTTTAATGACAGTAATTTAATATATATTGTACTGCACTTTATTGATATACTTTAATGACATTAATTTCAAACATATTGCAATGCACTATATTGATATACTTTAATGACAGTAATTTCAAATATATTGCAATGCACTTTATTGATATAATTTAATGACAGTAATTTAAAATATATTGTATTTCACTTTATTGATATACTTTAATGACATTAATTTCAAACATATTGCAATGCACTATATTGATGTACTTTAATGACATTAATTTCAAATATATTGCAATGCACTTTATTGGTGTACTTTAATGACAGTAATTTAATATATATTGTACTGCACTTTATTGATATACTTTAATGACAGTAATTTCAAATATATTTTACTTCACTTTATTGATATACTTTAATGACATTAATTTCAAACATATTGCAATGCACTATATTGATGTACTTTAATGACAGTAATTTAAAATATATTGTACTTCACTTTATTGATATAATTTAATGACAGTAATTTAAAATATATTGTACTTCACTTTATTGATATACTTTAATGACATTAATTTCAAACATATTGCAATGCACTATATTGATGTACTTTAATGACAGTAATTTAAAATATATTGTACTTCACTTTATTGATATAATTTAATGACAGTAATTTAAAATATATTGTACTTCACTTTATTGATATACTTTAATGACATTAATTTCAAACATATTGCAATGCACTATATTGATGTACTTTAATGACAGTAATTTAAAATATATTGGACTTCACTGTATTGGTGTACTTTAATGACAGTAATTTAAAATATATTTTACTTCACTGTATTGATGTACTTTAATGACAGTAATTTCAAATATATTGCAATGCACTTTATTGATATACTTTAATGACAGTAATTTAAAATATATTTTACTTCACTGTATTGGTGTACTTTAATGACAGTAATTTCAAACATATTGCAATGCACTATATTGATGTACTTTAATGACAGTAATTTAAAATATATTGTACTTCACTTTATTGATATAATTTAATGACAGTAATTTAAAATATATTGTACTTCACTTTATTGATATACTTTAATGACATTAATTTCAAACATATTGCAATGCACTATATTGATATACTTTAATGACAGTAATTTAAAATATATTGTACTTCACTTTATTGATATACTTTAATGACATTAATTTCAAACATATTGCAATGCACTATATTGATGTACTTTAATGACAGTAATTTAAAATATATTGTACTTCACTTTATTGATATAATTTAATGACAGTAATTTAAAATATATTGTACTTCACTTTATTGATATACTTTAATGACATTAATTTCAAACATATTGCAATGCACTATATTGATGTACTTTAATGACAGTAATTTAAAATATATTGGACTTCACTGTATTGGTGTACTTTAATGACAGTAATTTAAAATATATTTTACTTCACTGTATTGATGTACTTTAATGACAGTAATTTCAAATATATTGCAATGCACTTTATTGATATACTTTAATGACAGTAATTTAAAATATATTTTACTTCACTGTATTGGTGTACTTTAATGACAGTAATTTCAAATATATTGCAATGCATTTTATTGGTGTACTTTAATGACAGTAATTTAATATATACTGCACTGCCTTTATTGATATACTTTAATGACAGTAATTTAAAATAGATTGTACTTTACTGTTTTGATGTACTTTAATGACAGTAATTTCAAATATATTGCAATGCATTTTATTGGTGTACTTTAATGACAGTAATTTAATATATATTGCACTGCACTTTATTGGTGTACTTTAATGACAGTAATTTAATATATATTGTACTGCACTTTATTGATATACTTTAATGACATTAATTTCAAACATATTGCAATGACTATATTGATATACTTTAATGACAGTAATTTCAAATATATTGCAATGCACTATATTGATATACTTTAATGACAGTAATTTCAAATATATTGCAATGCACTTTATTGGTGTACTTTAATGACAGTAATTTAATATATATTGTACTGCACTTTATTGATATACTTTAATGACATTAATTTCAAACATATTGCAATGCACTATATTGATATACTTTAATGACAGTAATTTCAAATATATTGCAATGCACTTTATTGATATAATTTAATGACAGTAATTTAAAATATATTGTACTTCACTTTATTGATATACTTTAATGACATTAATTTCAAATATATTGCAATGCACTTTATTGGTGTACTTTAATGACAGTAATTTAATATATATTGTACTGCACTTTATTGATATACTTTAATGACATTAATTTCAAACATATTGCAATGCACTATATTGATATACTTTAATGACAGTAATTTCAAATATATTGCAATGCACTTTATTGATATACTTTAATGACAGTAATTTCAAATATATTGCAATGCACTTTATTGGTGTACTTTAATGACAGTAATTTAATATATATTGTACTGCACTTTATTGATATACTTTAATGACATTAATTTCAAAAATATTGCAATGACTATATTGATATACTTTAATGACAGTAATTTCAAATATATTGCAATGCACTATATTGATATACTTTAATGACAGTAATTTCAAATATATTGCAATGCACTTTATTGGTGTACTTTAATGACAGTAATTTAATATATATTGTACTGCACTTTATTGATATACTTTAATGACATTAATTTCAAACATATTGCAATGCACTATATTGATATACTTTAATGACAGTAATTTCAAATATATTGCAATGCACTTTATTGATATAATTTAATGACAGTAATTTAAAATATATTGTACTTCACTTTATTGATATACTTTAATGACATTAATTTCAAATATATTGCAATGCACTTTATTGGTGTACTTTAATGACAGTAATTTAATATATATTGTACTGCACTTTATTGATATACTTTAATGACATTAATTTCAAACATATTGCAATGCACTATATTGATATACTTTAATGACAGTAATTTCAAATATATTGCAATGCACTTTATTGGTGTACTTTAATGACAGTAATTTAATATATATTGTACTGCACTTTATTGATATACTTTAATGACATTAATTTCAAACATATTGCAATGACTATATTGATATACTTTAATGACAGTAATTTCAAATATATTGCAATGCACTATATTGATATACTTTAATGACAGTAATTTCAAATATATTGCAATGCACTTTATTGGTGTACTTTAATGACAGTAATTTAATATATATTGTACTGCACTTTATTGATATACTTTAATGACATTAATTTCAAACATATTGCAATGCACTATATTGATATACTTTAATGACAGTAATTTCAAATATATTGCAATGCACTTTATTGATATAATTTAATGACAGTAATTTAAAATATATTGTACCTCACTTTATTGATATACTTTAATGACATTAATTTCAAATATATTGCAATGCACTTTATTGATATAATTTAATGACAGTAATTTAAAATATATTGTACTTCACTTTATTGATATACTTTAATGACATTAATTTCAAATATATTGCAATGCACTTTATTGGTGTACTTTAATGACAGTAATTTAATATATATTGTACTGCACTTTATTGATATACTTTAATGACATTAATTTCAAACATATTGCAATGCACTATATTGATATACTTTAATGACAGTAATTTCAAATATATTGCAATGCACTTTATTGATATACTTTAATGACAGTAATTTCAAATATATTGCAATGCACTTTATTGGTGTACTTTAATGACAGTAATTTAATATATATTGTACTGCACTTTATTGATATACTTTAATGACATTAATTTCAAACATATTGCAATGACTATATTGATATACTTTAATGACAGTAATTTCAAATATATTGCAATGCACTATATTGATATACTTTAATGACAGTAATTTCAAATATATTGCAATGCACTTTATTGGTGTACTTTAATGACAGTAATTTAATATATATTGTACTGCACTTTATTGATATACTTTAATGACATTAATTTCAAACATATTGCAATGCACTATATTGATATACTTTAATGACAGTAATTTCAAATATATTGCAATGCACTTTATTGATATAATTTAATGACAGTAATTTAAAATATATTGTACTTCACTTTATTGATATACTTTAATGACATTAATTTCAAACATATTGCAATGCACTATATTGATGTACTTTAATGACATTAATTTCAAATATATTGCAATGCACTTTATTGGTGTACTTTAATGACAGTAATTTAATATATATTGTACTGCACTTTATTGATATACTTTAATGACAGTAATTTCAAATATATTTTACTTCACTTTATTGATATACTTTAATGACATTAATTTCAAACATATTGCAATGCACTATATTGATGTACTTTAATGACAGTAATTTAAAATATATTGTACTTCACTTTATTGATATAATTTAATGACAGTAATTTAAAATATATTGTACTTCACTTTATTGATATACTTTAATGACATTAATTTCAAACATATTGCAATGCACTATATTGATGTACTTTAATGACAGTAATTTAAAATATATTGTACTTCACTTTATTGATATAATTTAATGACAGTAATTTAAAATATATTGTACTTCACTTTATTGATATACTTTAATGACATTAATTTCAAACATATTGCAATGCACTATATTGATGTACTTTAATGACAGTAATTTAAAATATATTGGACTTCACTGTATTGGTGTACTTTAATGACAGTAATTTAAAATATATTTTACTTCACTGTATTGATGTACTTTAATGACAGTAATTTCAAATATATTGCAATGCACTTTATTGATATACTTTAATGACAGTAATTTAAAATATATTTTACTTCACTGTATTGGTGTACTTTAATGACAGTAATTTCAAACATATTGCAATGCACTATATTGATGTACTTTAATGACAGTAATTTAAAATATATTGTACTTCACTTTATTGATATAATTTAATGACAGTAATTTAAAATATATTGTACTTCACTTTATTGATATACTTTAATGACATTAATTTCAAACATATTGCAATGCACTATATTGATATACTTTAATGACAGTAATTTCAAATATATTGCAATGCACTTTATTGGTGTACTTTAATGACAGTAATTTAATATATATTGTACTGCACTTTATTGATATACTTTAATGACATTAATTTCAAACATATTGCAATGCACTATATTGATATACTTTAATGACAGTAATTTCAAATATATTGCAATGCACTTTATTGATATAATTTAATGACAGTAATTTAAAATATATTGTACTTCACTTTATTGATATACTTTAATGACATTAATTTCAAATATATTGCAATGCACTTTATTGGTGTACTTTAATGACAGTAATTTAATATATATTGTACTGCACTTTATTGATATACTTTAATGACATTAATTTCAAACATATTGCAATGCACTATATTGATATACTTTAATGACAGTAATTTCAAATATATTGCAATGCACTTTATTGATATACTTTAATGACAGTAATTTCAAATATATTGCAATGCACTTTATTGGTGTACTTTAATGACAGTAATTTAATATATATTGTACTGCACTTTATTGATATACTTTAATGACATTAATTTCAAACATATTGCAATGACTATATTGATATACTTTAATGACAGTAATTTCAAATATATTGCAATGCACTATATTGATATACTTTAATGACAGTAATTTCAAATATATTGCAATGCACTTTATTGGTGTACTTTAATGACAGTAATTTAATATATATTGTACTGCACTTTATTGATATACTTTAATGACATTAATTTCAAACATATTGCAATGCACTATATTGATATACTTTAATGACAGTAATTTCAAATATATTGCAATGCACTTTATTGATATAATTTAATGACAGTAATTTAAAATATATTGTATTTCACTTTATTGATATACTTTAATGACATTAATTTCAAACATATTGCAATGCACTATATTGATGTACTTTAATGACATTAATTTCAAATATATTGCAATGCACTTTATTGGTGTACTTTAATGACAGTAATTTAATATATATTGTACTGCACTTTATTGATATACTTTAATGACAGTAATTTCAAATATATTTTACTTCACTTTATTGATATACTTTAATGACATTAATTTCAAACATATTGCAATGCACTATATTGATGTACTTTAATGACAGTAATTTAAAATATATTGTACTTCACTTTATTGATATAATTTAATGACAGTAATTTAAAATATATTGTACTTCACTTTATTGATATACTTTAATGACATTAATTTCAAACATATTGCAATGCACTATATTGATGTACTTTAATGACAGTAATTTAAAATATATTGTACTTCACTTTATTGATATAATTTAATGACAGTAATTTAAAATATATTGTACTTCACTTTATTGATATACTTTAATGACATTAATTTCAAACATATTGCAATGCACTATATTGATGTACTTTAATGACAGTAATTTAAAATATATTGGACTTCACTGTATTGGTGTACTTTAATGACAGTAATTTAAAATATATTTTACTTCACTGTATTGATGTACTTTAATGACAGTAATTTCAAATATATTGCAATGCACTTTATTGATATACTTTAATGACAGTAATTTAAAATATATTTTACTTCACTGTATTGGTGTACTTTAATGACAGTAATTTCAAACATATTGCAATGCACTATATTGATGTACTTTAATGACAGTAATTTAAAATATATTGTACTTCACTTTATTGATATAATTTAATGACAGTAATTTAAAATATATTGTACTTCACTTTATTGATATACTTTAATGACATTAATTTCAAACATATTGCAATGCACTATATTGATATACTTTAATGACAGTAATTTAAAATATATTGTACTTCACTTTATTGATATACTTTAATGACATTAATTTCAAACATATTGCAATGCACTATATTGATGTACTTTAATGACAGTAATTTAAAATATATTGTACTTCACTTTATTGATATAATTTAATGACAGTAATTTAAAATATATTGTACTTCACTTTATTGATATACTTTAATGACATTAATTTCAAACATATTGCAATGCACTATATTGATGTACTTTAATGACAGTAATTTAAAATATATTGGACTTCACTGTATTGGTGTACTTTAATGACAGTAATTTAAAATATATTTTACTTCACTGTATTGATGTACTTTAATGACAGTAATTTCAAATATATTGCAATGCACTTTATTGATATACTTTAATGACAGTAATTTAAAATATATTTTACTTCACTGTATTGGTGTACTTTAATGACAGTAATTTCAAATATATTGCAATGCATTTTATTGGTGTACTTTAATGACAGTAATTTAATATATACTGCACTGCCTTTATTGATATACTTTAATGACAGTAATTTAAAATAGATTGTACTTTACTGTTTTGATGTACTTTAATGACAGTAATTTCAAATATATTGCAATGCATTTTATTGGTGTACTTTAATGACAGTAATTTAATATATATTGCACTGCACTTTATTGGTGTACTTTAATGACAGTAATTTAATATATATTGTACTGCACTTTATTGATATACTTTAATGACATTAATTTCAAACATATTGCAATGACTATATTGATATACTTTAATGACAGTAATTTCAAATATATTGCAATGCACTATATTGATATACTTTAATGACAGTAATTTCAAATATATTGCAATGCACTTTATTGGTGTACTTTAATGACAGTAATTTAATATATATTGTACTGCACTTTATTGATATACTTTAATGACATTAATTTCAAACATATTGCAATGCACTATATTGATATACTTTAATGACAGTAATTTCAAATATATTGCAATGCACTTTATTGATATAATTTAATGACAGTAATTTAAAATATATTGTACTTCACTTTATTGATATACTTTAATGACATTAATTTCAAATATATTGCAATGCACTTTATTGGTGTACTTTAATGACAGTAATTTAATATATATTGTACTGCACTTTATTGATATACTTTAATGACATTAATTTCAAACATATTGCAATGCACTATATTGATATACTTTAATGACAGTAATTTCAAATATATTGCAATGCACTTTATTGATATACTTTAATGACAGTAATTTCAAATATATTGCAATGCACTTTATTGGTGTACTTTAATGACAGTAATTTAATATATATTGTACTGCACTTTATTGATATACTTTAATGACATTAATTTCAAACATATTGCAATGACTATATTGATATACTTTAATGACAGTAATTTCAAATATATTGCAATGCACTATATTGATATACTTTAATGACAGTAATTTCAAATATATTGCAATGCACTTTATTGGTGTACTTTAATGACAGTAATTTAATATATATTGTACTGCACTTTATTGATATACTTTAATGACATTAATTTCAAACATATTGCAATGCACTATATTGATATACTTTAATGACAGTAATTTCAAATATATTGCAATGCACTTTATTGATATAATTTAATGACAGTAATTTAAAATATATTGTACTTCACTTTATTGATATACTTTAATGACATTAATTTCAAATATATTGCAATGCACTTTATTGGTGTACTTTAATGACAGTAATTTAATATATATTGTACTGCACTTTATTGATATACTTTAATGACATTAATTTCAAACATATTGCAATGCACTATATTGATATACTTTAATGACAGTAATTTCAAATATATTGCAATGCACTTTATTGGTGTACTTTAATGACAGTAATTTAATATATATTGTACTGCACTTTATTGATATACTTTAATGACATTAATTTCAAACATATTGCAATGACTATATTGATATACTTTAATGACAGTAATTTCAAATATATTGCAATGCACTATATTGATATACTTTAATGACAGTAATTTCAAATATATTGCAATGCACTTTATTGGTGTACTTTAATGACAGTAATTTAATATATATTGTACTGCACTTTATTGATATACTTTAATGACATTAATTTCAAACATATTGCAATGCACTATATTGATATACTTTAATGACAGTAATTTCAAATATATTGCAATGCACTTTATTGATATAATTTAATGACAGTAATTTAAAATATATTGTACCTCACTTTATTGATATACTTTAATGACATTAATTTCAAATATATTGCAATGCACTTTATTGATATAATTTAATGACAGTAATTTAAAATATATTGTACTTCACTTTATTGATATACTTTAATGACATTAATTTCAAATATATTGCAATGCACTTTATTGGTGTACTTTAATGACAGTAATTTAATATATATTGTACTGCACTTTATTGATATACTTTAATGACATTAATTTCAAACATATTGCAATGCACTATATTGATATACTTTAATGACAGTAATTTCAAATATATTGCAATGCACTTTATTGATATACTTTAATGACAGTAATTTCAAATATATTGCAATGCACTTTATTGGTGTACTTTAATGACAGTAATTTAATATATATTGTACTGCACTTTATTGATATACTTTAATGACATTAATTTCAAACATATTGCAATGACTATATTGATATACTTTAATGACAGTAATTTCAAATATATTGCAATGCACTATATTGATATACTTTAATGACAGTAATTTCAAATATATTGCAATGCACTTTATTGGTGTACTTTAATGACAGTAATTTAATATATATTGTACTGCACTTTATTGATATACTTTAATGACATTAATTTCAAACATATTGCAACGCACTATATTGATATACTTTAATGACAGTAATTTCAAATATATTGCAATGCACTTTATTGATATAATTTAATGACAGTAATTTAAAATATATTGTACTTCACTTTATTGATATACTTTAATGACATTAATTTCAAACATATTGCAATGCACTATATTGATGTACTTTAATGACATTAATTTCAAATATATTGCAATGCACTTTATTGGTGTACTTTAATGACAGTAATTTAATATATATTGTACTGCACTTTATTGATATACTTTAATGACAGTAATTTCAAATATATTTTACTTCACTTTATTGATATACTTTAATGACATTAATTTCAAACATATTGCAATGCACTATATTGATGTACTTTAATGACAGTAATTTAAAATATATTGTACTTCACTTTATTGATATAATTTAATGACAGTAATTTAAAATATATTGTACTTCACTTTATTGATATACTTTAATGACATTAATTTCAAACATATTGCAATGCACTATATTGATGTACTTTAATGACAGTAATTTAAAATATATTGTACTTCACTTTATTGATATAATTTAATGACAGTAATTTAAAATATATTGTACTTCACTTTATTGATATACTTTAATGACATTAATTTCAAACATATTGCAATGCACTATATTGATGTACTTTAATGACAGTAATTTAAAATATATTGGACTTCACTGTATTGGTGTACTTTAATGACAGTAATTTAAAATATATTTTACTTCACTGTATTGATGTACTTTAATGACAGTAATTTCAAATATATTGCAATGCACTTTATTGATATACTTTAATGACAGTAATTTAAAATATATTTTACTTCACTGTATTGGTGTACTTTAATGACAGTAATTTCAAACATATTGCAATGCACTATATTGATGTACTTTAATGACAGTAATTTAAAATATATTGTACTTCACTTTATTGATATAATTTAATGACAGTAATTTAAAATATATTGTACTTCACTTTATTGATATACTTTAATGACATTAATTTCAAACATATTGCAATGCACTATATTGATATACTTTAATGACAGTAATTTCAAATATATTGCAATGCACTTTATTGGTGTACTTTAATGACAGTAATTTAATATATATTGTACTGCACTTTATTGATATACTTTAATGACATTAATTTCAAACATATTGCAATGCACTATATTGATATACTTTAATGACAGTAATTTCAAATATATTGCAATGCACTTTATTGATATAATTTAATGACAGTAATTTAAAATATATTGTACTTCACTTTATTGATATACTTTAATGACATTAATTTCAAATATATTGCAATGCACTTTATTGGTGTACTTTAATGACAGTAATTTAATATATATTGTACTGCACTTTATTGATATACTTTAATGACATTAATTTCAAACATATTGCAATGCACTATATTGATATACTTTAATGACAGTAATTTCAAATATATTGCAATGCACTTTATTGATATACTTTAATGACAGTAATTTCAAATATATTGCAATGCACTTTATTGGTGTACTTTAATGACAGTAATTTAATATATATTGTACTGCACTTTATTGATATACTTTAATGACATTAATTTCAAACATATTGCAATGACTATATTGATATACTTTAATGACAGTAATTTCAAATATATTGCAATGCACTATATTGATATACTTTAATGACAGTAATTTCAAATATATTGCAATGCACTTTATTGGTGTACTTTAATGACAGTAATTTAATATATATTGTACTGCACTTTATTGATATACTTTAATGACATTAATTTCAAACATATTGCAATGCACTATATTGATATACTTTAATGACAGTAATTTCAAATATATTGCAATGCACTTTATTGATATAATTTAATGACAGTAATTTAAAATATATTGTACTTCACTTTATTGATATACTTTAATGACATTAATTTCAAACATATTGCAATGCACTATATTGATGTACTTTAATGACATTAATTTCAAATATATTGCAATGCACTTTATTGGTGTACTTTAATGACAGTAATTTAATATATATTGTACTGCACTTTATTGATATACTTTAATGACAGTAATTTCAAATATATTTTACTTCACTTTATTGATATACTTTAATGACATTAATTTCAAACATATTGCAATGCACTATATTGATGTACTTTAATGACAGTAATTTAAAATATATTGTACTTCACTTTATTGATATAATTTAATGACAGTAATTTAAAATATATTGTACTTCACTTTATTGATATACTTTAATGACATTAATTTCAAACATATTGCAATGCACTATATTGATGTACTTTAATGACAGTAATTTAAAATATATTGTACTTCACTTTATTGATATAATTTAATGACAGTAATTTAAAATATATTGTACTTCACTTTATTGATATACTTTAATGACATTAATTTCAAACATATTGCAATGCACTATATTGATGTACTTTAATGACAGTAATTTAAAATATATTGGACTTCACTGTATTGGTGTACTTTAATGACAGTAATTTAAAATATATTTTACTTCACTGTATTGATGTACTTTAATGACAGTAATTTCAAATATATTGCAATGCACTTTATTGATATACTTTAATGACAGTAATTTAAAATATATTTTACTTCACTGTATTGGTGTACTTTAATGACAGTAATTTCAAACATATTGCAATGCACTATATTGATGTACTTTAATGACAGTAATTTAAAATATATTGTACTTCACTTTATTGATATAATTTAATGACAGTAATTTAAAATATATTGTACTTCACTTTATTGATATACTTTAATGACATTAATTTCAAACATATTGCAATGCACTATATTGATATACTTTAATGACAGTAATTTAAAATATATTGTACTTCACTTTATTGATATACTTTAATGACATTAATTTCAAACATATTGCAATGCACTATATTGATGTACTTTAATGACAGTAATTTAAAATATATTGTACTTCACTTTATTGATATAATTTAATGACAGTAATTTAAAATATATTGTACTTCACTTTATTGATATACTTTAATGACATTAATTTCAAACATATTGCAATGCACTATATTGATGTACTTTAATGACAGTAATTTAAAATATATTGGACTTCACTGTATTGGTGTACTTTAATGACAGTAATTTAAAATATATTTTACTTCACTGTATTGATGTACTTTAATGACAGTAATTTCAAATATATTGCAATGCACTTTATTGATATACTTTAATGACAGTAATTTAAAATATATTTTACTTCACTGTATTGGTGTACTTTAATGACAGTAATTTCAAATATATTGCAATGCATTTTATTGGTGTACTTTAATGACAGTAATTTAATATATACTGCACTGCCTTTATTGATATACTTTAATGACAGTAATTTAAAATAGATTGTACTTTACTGTTTTGATGTACTTTAATGACAGTAATTTCAAATATATTGCAATGCATTTTATTGGTGTACTTTAATGACAGTAATTTAATATATATTGCACTGCACTTTATTGGTGTACTTTAATGACAGTAATTTCAAATATATTGCAATGCATTTTATTGATGTACTTTAATGACAGTAATTTCAAATATATTGCAATGCACTTTATTGGTGTACTTTAATGACAGTAATTTAATATATATTGCACTGCACTTTATTGGTGTACTTTAATGACAGTAATTTAAAATATATTGTACTTTACTGTATTGATGTACTTTAATGACAGTAATTTAAAATATAGAGTACTTCACTGTATTGATGTACTTTAATGACAGTAATTTCAAATATATTGCAATGCACTTTATTGGTGTACTTTAATTACAGTAATTTAATATATATTGTACTGCACTTTATCGATATACTTTAATGACAGTAATTTAAAATAGATTGTACTTCACTGTATTGATGTACATTAATGACAGTAATTTCAAATATATTGCAATGCACTTTATTGGTGTACTTTAATGAGAGTAATGTCAAATATATTGCAATGCACTTTATAGGTGTACTTTAATTACAGTAATTTAATATATATTGTACTGCACTTTATTGATATACTTTAATTACAGTAATTTAAAATATATTGTACTTTACTGTACTGATGTACTTTTATTACAGTAATTTAAAATATATTGTACTTCACTGTATTGATGTACTTTAATTGCAGTAATTTAACATGTATCGCACTACACTGTATTAATATAGGCCTACTTAAATTACAGTAATTTAAAATATATCGTTTAATGTGAGATAATTAATTAATTTTAAAACAGTTCAAATGCAGTACTATAGCCCTAATAAACAAAACAGTAAGTTCTAAATGTTGCGAATCGTACATAGAGTTGCAGCTGGCACCTTTACATTATAATCACTTACTGAGGTGTACTCGTCTGTAACTTCACGAGCTTTAGAGGTTAATCGAGTAGAACTTCCACCCCTATAACAAAGCTCTACAAAGCCAAAACTTCGAGTCATGGAGTGTTAATATATCTCTAAAACAGTGAAAACTCTGTTTACTTCAAGGGGTTTACTTTAAAATATTTCAGTTCTAAAGGTGAAATTAACAATGAGTCTTATAAGAGATTCAAAGGGAGTGAAAAAATTCCACCTATCGAGGAGATCTACTTATTGAGGATCGAGTACGTGAGGTTGGTAAATAAAGCCTAATTATAATATTAAATAAACAATATCAAAATCATTCATCCGAAATATTAAGAAAAATTTATTTATTAAAAACCAAAATTGCATTTACTATTTAAAATTACATTTTACTTTTGTTACTTTATGTAATGTATTCCGATACGTATGGATTTAATTTCCTTGCAGCTGTTTTACACTAGTGAGAATTAATCTACGACTTAAAATGTTTTAATTTTAAAATGTTTTTTATTCTAAAATGATAAATGCAAATATTTTATAAGATTTATTCACTTTTGAAAGTATTTGTAGCGTGCTTAAGAATTTAAGATCCCCAGATTAATATCAGTGATCTTCCGATAAGTTACTGGAATCCAAAAAAAACTTTGCCTCGTCAAACAGCTGCTTTTAGAGCTTAAAATAGATTTCGCCGTGTCTCGTGACCATTCATTGTAAACTCTCGATCAGGAATCCGCGCCAAAGTACTACGCTTGAAGGATTTACTGCATCCGCCATTCCACAGTGCTTTACCAGGCATTGTTTCTAAGAGTGAGTCATCGCGACGCATTCCTTTTACTGCTGACATCGCACTAAAGTTACGAGAACAGATCCAGATTGCCCCGTTTTCACGCGACACCACCATTCTGTTTTCTTTCCCTATCTTGCAGGAAGGAGCTCAGTAGCTTGTGACATGGACAGTCAATCGTAAACCCCATCGTGGTATGGCCACTAATCCACGAGCATGGGGGACGAAACTAGCTCGAGAGGGGCTGGCCACCACGAAGGCTGGGCGGGTTTTGGTGATGTCTGGATGCTAGAGTTCCCTTATTAGTTTGTTTTTCAGAACTAGGTTAAATACGAACTGGTCATATATAAAAAAAAATAAGTTAATTGCTACCTAAGTCAACAAAGAAAAGTTTTAGTTTAGTTCTTTTTTTATTTAATAATTACAATAAATTTTCCAAAAAATTGTTTAACTGTCTGAAAAAGGTTAAATACTTCTGTTTTAAAAGATTGGAACAGAAATAATTGCTCTCTGTTTCGAAACATATTGACGGTTTGATATGAAATTTTATAGGCCAAAATTACAATTTTATTCGATTCCTTTTAGACAAATATCATATGAAATAACACTAAAACAGTTCAGCGTTGAGGAGCGCGAGATGTAAGAAAGTAATCGATATAATTGCATGCCAACTGATTCCACTGTACGACGAAACTCGGGCCCGAGATTTTTCATCTTTATTAAACTCTTGTCCCACTTTGCTATCACTGGCAGTGACAGTTAATTTGTATTTATATCTTGGAGGAATTTAATTATTGAAATAATGGGGAATACATTTTCAGCGCTGCTACTTCATACCAACTTGTTGAAATACAGAAAAACCTAATGGAAAACGTAGGAGCCCATGGACCATGCTTATTTGAATAACGCTGAGTGAATTTTTTGTTAAGAACATTTCTTTTACAGAGGTCAGGAATCTAAATTTAATCTGTAAAATACTAATCAACTAATCTCTAAAATCTCTAAAAAAACGTTCCTCGTTTAGTTAACATAACCTATAACTAAGAATTATGTATGTATGTTATACTTAATTACTATATACCTATATTTAAGTATTTAAACAAAAACATCTGGCTAGAGTAGATTTGGTTTTAAAAAATCTTGTTGCTGTTCATGACGAGCTGGTTGTTAATTACTTATTACACTTTTGCTACTACTTGCGACCAAACGTTTTGTTAACTAAAGGTTGTTAAATTGTTAACTTACACTTGGAGGAAACGTTTTCGTCTTTCGACTTCTTCAACCTCGTCTGATCCGAAATTGTTGAACTTATGCTTGCCGGGCTTCATTAAATATCGAAATCTTATTGCTGTTCATGACTAGCTGGTTGTTAATTATTTATTACACTTTTGCTATCACTTGCGATCAGACTTTTTGTTAACTAAATGTTGTTAAATTGTTAATTTACACTTGGAGGAAACGTTTTCGTCTTTCGACTTCTTCAACCTCGTCTGATCCGAAATTGTTGAACTTATGCTTGCCGGGCTTCATTAAATATCGAAATCTTATTGCTGTTCATGACTAGCTGGTTGTTAATTACTTATTACACTTTTGCTATCACTTGCGATCAGACTTTTTGTTAACTAAATGTTGTTAAATTGTTTATTTACACTTGAAGGAAACGTTTTCGTCTTTCCACTTCTTCAACCTCGTCTGATCCGAAATTGTTGAACTTCTGCTTGCCAGGCTTCATTAAATATCGAAATCTTGTTGCTGTTCATGACGAGCTGGTTGTTAATTCTTATTACACTTTTGCTATTACTTGCGATCAGACTTTTTGTTAACTAAATGTTGTTAAATTGTTAATTTACACTTGAAGGAAACGTTTTCGTCTTTCCACTTCTTCAACCTCGTCTGATCCGAAATTGTTGAACTTCTGCTTGCCAGGCTTCATTAAATATCGAAATCTTGTTGCTGTTCATGACGAGCTGGTTGTTAATTCTTATTACACTTTTGCTATTACTTGCGACCAGACGTTTTGTTAACTAAAGGTTGTTAAATTGTTAACTTACACTTTCAACAAGATTTCGATATTTAATGAAGCCCGGCAAGCAGAAGTTCAACAATTTTGGACCAGACGAGGCTGAAGAAGTCGTAAGACAAAAACGTTTCCTCCAAGTGTAAGTTAACAATTTAACAACCTTTAGCTAACAAAAAGTCTGATCGCAAGTAATAGCAAAAGTGTAATAAATAATTAACAACCAGCTAGTCATGAACAGCAATAAGATTTCGATATTTAATGAAGCCCGGCAAGCATAAGTTCAACAATTTCGGATCAGACGAGGTTGAAGAAGTCGAAAGACGAAAACGTTTCTTCCAAGTGTAAGTTAACAGTTTAACAACATTTAATTAACAAAAAGTCTGATCGCAAGTAATAGCAAAAGTGTAATAAGTAATTAACAACCAGCTCGTCATGAACAGTAACAAGATTTCGATATTTAATGAAGCCCGGCAAGTAGAAGTTCAACAATTTCGGACCAGACGAGACTGAAGAAGTCGTAAGACGAAAAGTTTTTTTAAAAACGTTTAAGCAGTATGTATGTTTTGCATCACTTGAAATCCGATGTTACTTTTTAGTATGTCAGCATGAGTAAAAATTCTAAAATCTGGTTGTAAAACACTAAAACAATCATCAATCTTCCACAAAAAATTTGCAATAATTTTTAATAATGTAATTAATTCATAATATAATCCGTCAGAGGGTGCTGATTGATAGCTCATACTGAGATGTGTTAGTGTTACAAAAACAAACACATAACACACAAAACATGGAAGCGTCTCACATCATTCAACACGCTATCTCAATAACATTTATTCTTAGCGAGGGAAGCTGATTGACAACTCTCTTCTACACGGGCGGTTTTTTCAAATCATCATTTTAAACTGTTTCAGTGTTCAAAGGATCACCAAGTCCCTTCAATTGGTTTAACTCTTCTTAAACTAGGGATGACCCGTTTCCGATTCTTTATTCCAGGAATCGTCGATTCTATTAGTATCGAGAAATCGTTGGTGCTCGATTCTCCATTGATTAAAATGCTGATTCCGTTTCTTGTTTTTTTTTTAACTGTTAAAATTCGTGTGCGGTGTAATTTATTGGAAAAATAGTTAACTATCAACTATGTCTTATTTATGTATTACTGTAGTTGGTTTGAATAAATTGAACGATTAAAGCAAATGGCGATTTGAGATAACGAAAATATTATTATTATTTATGACGGAAGAAATTGTGATCCGTTTGTCACCGCTCTTCTCGCTCTGCTGTCCCACTCTCAATCAAGAGGGCACGCACGCACGCGCGCACACGCTCGCGCGTGCACACACACACACACACACACACACACACACACACACACACACACAATCTCCCCCCCCCTAACCGTCTATGGCCGCCACCACTTCATAGATCTCGAAACAAAAGAAAAAGAAAATGTAGTTTCGATTTCTCCAGTTATACAAACTGAAATGGCTACTGCTGAAGTTATATTGTAATTGTATACTGAAGTTCATATTTGTAATTTTAAATTAATCATGATTTTTACCCGATATGTGTTATGCTTACAGATATTCCTATTCATAAATCAAGGTCGAACGCTTCGTGTAGCCTATTACATTAAAACGGAACTTTTAAAAGGCGTCACCATATGATCAAGGTGTTAAATAAATTCATTATTAGAGAATATCATGTAAGCCTATATATCTTATAAAAGAATCGGGAATCGAAAAACAAATTTGAGAATCGAAATCGTAATCGAACATTTTAGCTATCGGACCTTCCTTAACTTTAACAACCATTCCCTCTTCACTGTTGCTTTTCCTACACTCTGTGTAAAAGTTAGACGGTAAAACCTGCCTTCGTCACCGATAAAGAGTAGGTTGGTCTACTTCAAGAATGCGACCCTACTTGTGTCGCAATCCAGGGAGTTTCATGACTCCCTCTTAACTCCATTCTCGAACTCACACATTCTAAAAGCTCAAGACTAAGAATCAAAGTTCCGTCCTGAGAGATACATCTAAAGTTCCAGTTCTTTTCTATGGAGTCGAAACATGGACTTCCACATAGACAACAGGAAATTGGAAATGTGGAAGAAACGAGATGGATTTGTGGAATATTCTGGCAGGATTACATTCCTAATGCAGATGTCCTGAGGAGTATGCGTAGAGCAGAGAAATATTAAAGTATCCTTGGAAGAAAAATACCTTGATACAGATACGTGCGAGTATATTTCAGCAAAGCTCAGATCCGATCCGAGTTGTAGTAACCGATTTACCAACAATGGATATCGTAAATAGGCTCAGAAAAGAAATCCCATACATATTTGCATTTTTTCATATCCTTCATTAGGGTATCACAGTTACTATTTATTAGGAATATACTGTGGTTGAATTTAATAATAAATACACAAAAACCTCTTAACCACAAACTTTCTTTATTTTACCCGTATATACATTTCAGTTACTAAGTAGCCATCCTCAGAGTGATAACATACTAAGACAGTCTTAGTATGTTATCCCTCTGGGGATGGTTACTTGGGAACTGAAATGTACATAAAGGTAAAGTAAAGAAAGTTTGTGGTTAAGATGTTTTTGTGTATTTATTATCACAGTTACGTTGACTGGTAAACCTATTTTAAAATAATTCTAATAAATGCATATTTTCTGAATAGGAAAAAAACATTCTGCAATAATTTGATTTAGACTAAAATGTAAACGACTGCCTTTCTGTACAACTGTGCAGTCTCCCTTTCCGATGCAACTAAACAAAAATAATCTCATATTGCGCCCCTCTCGGCCTCCCTTGTGATTTGTGAAACATAAATTTTTATGTGGATGGTTCACATCGGAGGGAGAGTAATGAGTGCCTATATTTCAGGGGGGGGGCCTTGAAATGGCAAAAGTCCAAATGGAGGGCGATGTTCTTTCCCTTCACTCCTGATTAGAACATATCAAACCCAATACTAAAATATACACAAAAACATACAAATAATTAGCAACAGGGCATTTAATTGCCTTTTCAACTAAAAATTATATAATGCAGTGGATTTACAGTTTTCTGCCAAAAAGCACTTCTTCACTGTAAAACCTATTTCCCTTACTGCTTATCACTCATGATGATGTCTCCATCACCTGCCCTGAAACCACCTCGTCAGAATCCCTGACGAAATCAAAAGCACTCTTCACTTTCACTTTCAGTCGTTCTTCGTGCATCTTTCAACCTCGACTTCACTTCCAATCTTTTCCGTCTATTTTCACTCAGCATCCCGAATATAACCATAACTTTTCTCCATAATTTGAAATGCCCTTATCGTTATCTCCCTGCGTAGACATAGAATAATGCAAAACTCTGCACAAAATATTACCGGACTTATAGCTCGAATATTATCCTCAAATTTCCAATGCTATTATTGTATCTCCTTCTAAGTCTCCGGTAAAACCTAATTCTCAAGCTTCCTAAACTCTCTTACCGATGATTATCTTATTTGTTTAATATTCTTGTCCTCGTCTTTTTGTTTTCTTTGTATTCACCCTTTTACTTAGGTTTGTTGGCATTCTACTAATTATCCACTTATTTTCTTTCAGCGTTAAATTATTTTAGTGGATGAAGAGGAACTAGAGGTAAAAGAAGACTGGAGAAGGAGGAAGAGGAACTTAAGGAGGAAGAGGAGCCAGAGGAGAAGATAAACAAGAGAAGGATGAGAAACAAGAGGAGGAAAAAAGAAGATTAATAAGATAAACGAGAGGAAGAAGAGAAACAAGTGGAGGGAAAAAGAAGATTAATAAGAGGAACGAGAGGAAGAAGAGAAACAAGAGGAGGAAAAAAGAAGATTAACAAGAGGAACGAAAGGAAGAAGAGGAACAAGTGGAGGAAAAAAGAAGATTAATAAGAGGAACGAGAGGAAGAAGAGAAACAAGCGGAGGAAAAAAGAAGATTAATAAGAGGAACGAGAGGAAGAAGAGAAACAAGCGGAGGAAAAAACAAGATTAATAAGAAGAATGAGAGGAAGAAGAGAAACAAGAGGAGGAAAAAAGAAGATTAACAAGAGGAACGAAAGGAAGAAGAGAAACAAGTGGAGGAAAAAAGAAGATTAATAAGAGGAACGAGAGGAAGAAGAGAAACAAGAGGAGGAAAAAGAAGATTAATAAGAGGAACGAGAGGAAGAAGAGAAACAAGCGGAGGAAAAAAGAAGATAAGAGGAACGAGAGGAAGAAGAGAAACAAGAGGAGGAAAAAGAAGATTAACAAGAGGAACGAAAGGAAGAAGAGAAACAAGAGGAGGAAAAAAGCAGATTAATAAGAGGAACGAGAGGAAGAAGAGAAACAAGTGGAGGAAGAGGAACAAAAGGAGGAAAAGGTACAGGTGGAGAGCTCCTCTTCTCCTTCCAGTTCCTCTTTTCCTCCAGTTTCTCTTCCTCCTCTAGTTATTCTTCCTCCATTTCCTCTTCCTCCACAGTTACGTACTACTACATGGTTCTTCTTACTCTCTGCATTGCCCATCATTGAAATATTCGTTAGTTATTATTTTTTTTACATAGATAGTTAGCAGGATGTAAGGAAAAACCTTGTAACCTTATTTTTCTCTCCCGATTATGCCCTTTACCTTGTAATAAATCAAAATATAAACTCTACGCCCTCATTGAATAATTTGCATACATTCAGGATTAAAAAATAATTTTAAAAAGCGTGCTATTAAATTTTACTCTAATGTTGTTGTTTTAAAAATAAGCTAAAATATATAAAACTATTAAATTTTTATCTAATTCATATTTAATAAATTTAGTGACCGTAACTGTTCATCTGGGTAACTTAATCGAGTAGACTTAATACAGTACTAGGGCTAATAAGTAATTTTGTTTCAATCATACACTCTATATCAATCAACATAATTGACTAATTTCCATTTGTTTTGGATATGGAAATTCCATCAGAAAATCGGTATCCATACAACATAGTAGTAAACGTGGCCTAACACTTATATATACAATGCAAATTCAAATAGACAAATTACGGCGCTGCGTAGGCAATGTAAAGTCACCGTTACCCGTAGAACTGTGAACCTGTAACTGATGATTAAGAAAAATAATGTAAAATTACTTAATTTGTTTTACTAAGATCAAACAGAACAGGAACAAGGACTACGGGGGTAATTGTTTAGGAGCCTGGAAACCTTGGACGTGTTACGCCTGTTGGAACGATAGACGTATTGTGTATAGGTACTACAAACGTATGAGTAGGTGTAAATTAAATATTATACATAACAATGTAAACACATGTTCTGTACGGAAGCCTAGTGTCTGATCGAAGTAGTTGTTTTTTACATGCTTTTCTTTACTTATTACGATTGGATCGGTGTTTACCAAACAATAGGAAGGTGTGTAGCCGGTTGCTTAACCGTTTAAGCGGCTACATGTAGTTTGTCGCACCACAGTGGTTCATTGTTTTCTAGATGCTCATAATAAAACAGTCTTGGACTATATCAAACGTAAAAAATATCGAAGTTATTCACTTTACACCACAAGCTCAACTTCTTGATGCTATTAGAGAACCAAAACACTCCATAACTCAACTATATCTAAAAACATAACAAAATAAGCGGTTTACTTACAGATCGCTAAATATTTGTTGTTGCAAATCATTCTATGATTCGTTACGCAAAGGTCTTGTAAACAGATAAAATGGTTATATTATTCGCATTATGTTGCCGCATTTTCTTAGAGGAAAACTGCTCAAATGTAAAGAAAAAATATGCTTCTCGTATATAAAGATTTACTATCTGTCGAGAAAGATTCGAAAGAGATGGAATTCGCAAAATACATCCGATAAACACTCGGTTTCCTATATTGAAGAGCTATGGAACTATTGATCCACATGCTAGCCCTGACTCTTTCATGGTCATCAACCGTACATAAAGTTCAAAGAGGTACTGTAGACTCTACGGTTATCTACTTAGGTTCAAAACTATTTGCCGAAATACAAGCTTATGTTAGCCTCAACAGACAAAAACCACTTTGCGGACTTCTGATTAAAGAATTGATTATTTAAAAATTAACCGTTAAAGCATTGTAGCTTGGACGCCTTAAGAGATGAACCTCATGCGAATTAATATTGTCTGATACCTCAGTTGTTAGAGCGGTGGACTTTGGAGTTGTACAATATTGACCGTATGCGAATTATAAAGTAATTATAATTTACCTGCGTTATAATTTTATAATAAATAATGAAATGTTAAACAATTATTAAAAACAAAAAACTTTAAGGTCTATTTCATCCTAAACCAACAAAGAATAATTAATCACTTAAACAATAGTTTATGACTATCCGAACTTTATATTTAGTAAATTTGTTAAAACTTATTGAGACAGAACGTTTTCGATCGCTATGTGCCGATCTTCATCAGTGTCTTTTCATGAGTGAGAAGACACTGATGAAGATTGGCACATAGCGATCGAAATCGTTGTGTCTCAGTAAGTTTTAACAAATTTACTAAATATAAAGTTCGGATAGTCATAAATTATTGTTTAAGTGATTAATAAGATTCGCCGAACGTAATGGACTACAAAATTCAAGAAAGAATAATTGTATTTTAGTTATATTTTATTAAATAGTTACAATTAATATAAATAAAGTAAAATAACCCATGCGTTAAAACAGCTGTTCTACCACATTATTGAACATAAAATCAGCTGTTTTATGAAATCATATGTTATCAATTATTTTACGCCAAATTGGACGAAATGACTATATTCCACACCTTACTCATTTAATGAAAAGTTCTTCTTCCATATAAAACTAAAACTAATTCGTTATTAAATATTAATGAATTAATTGATATCTTAAAAAAACTGTATAACATCAAATGCCGTCCACTACAAGTTTAAAAAAATATATTTGAACTTGAGTGGATGAATAGAAAGTATTTTACTAACGATTGAAAATTTGAAAAAATATATATAAGGAGAGGGTGAACTAACAGAAAGAATTGAAAAAAATAGTATGGGTTGAATTTAAAATTTAATGTCATTGGTTTAACCTTCTATTTTTAAAAACAAAATAAAAGGCTATTTCTTATAATTTGACAGTATTTGCTTATTTTATGTTGTAATAACTCTAGTTTGAATAACAATTTCAATTCATATGACTAAAAAAAAAATTTTAAAAGTTTTAAGCATTTTCAACATGTTTTCTTAAGAAAATAAAAAAAAAACACTACATTGGTAACTTAATTAAAACTTACAACAAAACGTAAAAAATATAAATAATATTTATAAAGAAAGTAATATTTAAACTTTACTACACAGTTTAGAAATTGTCTATTGCTCCTAGAGAAAGGGAAAAACACAGGGGGTGATCTCATTTTCATTTCCTTTCCATGATTAGTACGCTAGAGAAAAGCAGTTGCAATCACAACACTGTATAACTCATAGCCTACGTAAGTACAATATGCTGCGATTAGACACGAACTATTACAATACTGTGCAACGATTGCCCCCACTATTTCATAATAGTAACTCGGGCGAATGTGTACAGAGTGCCCCATGCTTTTCCCTTACTGTAGTAACAATAAACTGTTTTTAACTGAAACTGTAATGTTTAAAATGTAACTTTATGAATAAATATGAAATTTTATTTGTTATTATTTTTGCTATTTTTACGTTTTAGTTCAATTTTTAATTTAATTTATTCTAAGTAATTTTGTAAATTTTCCTAAAATGCAAGTGGAATATTTTTTTCATTTAATAGAGAATTATTTTACTTTAAATACATTTACCACTAAATTTAGTGATAGTCAATACTAACAAAACAAGTAAAATCTTCCAAATAGTGACGATTTTTTGCATTTTATAAAAATGAATCCACACAAAGTTTTCAAATTCTTTAATCGATTGTACAGTACTAACATACAACTGTTTGTTTCATTGTTAAACAGGGCAAGTGTGTTTGTGTTTGTGTGTGTGTGTTTGTGTTTGTGTGTGTGTGTGTGTGTTTGTGTGTTTGTTTGTGTGTGTGTGTGTGTGTGTGTGTGTGTGTTTGTGTGTGTGTGTGTGTGTGTGTTTGCGTGTGTGTGTTTGTGTTTGTGTGTGTGTGTGTGTGTGTGTGTGTGTGTGTGTGTTTGTGTGTGTGTGTGTGTGTGTGTGTGTGTGTGTTTGTGTGTGTGTGTGTGTGTGTGTGTGTGTGTGTGTGTGTGTGTGTGTGTGTGTGTGTGTGTGTGTGTGTGTGTGTGTGTGTGTGTGTTTGCGTGTGTGTGTGTGTGTGTGTGTGTGTGTGTGTGTGTGTGTGTGTGTGTGTGTGTGTGTGTGTGTGTGTGTGTATGTGTGTGTGTGTTTGCGTGTGTGTGTGTGTGTGTGTGTGTGTGTGTGTGTGTGTTTGCGCGCGCGCGCGTGTGTGTGTGTGTGTGTGTGTGTGTGTTTGTGTGTGTGTGTGTGTGTGTGTGTGTGTGTGTGAGTGTGTGTGTGTGTGTGTGTGTGTGGGTGTGTGTGTATGTGTGTGTGTTTGTGTGTGTGTGTGTGTGTGTGTGTGTGTGTGTGTGTGAGTGTGTGTGTGTTTGCGTGTGTGTGTGTGTGTGTGTGTGTGTGTGTGTGTGTTTGTGTGTGTGTGTGTGTGTGTGTGTGTGTTTGTGTGTGTGTGTGTGTGTGTGTGAGAGAGAGAGAGAGAGAGAGAATTGTATTTCTGTTTAGGAAGGAGGGATGTCGCTGGAACTCTGCCACGTCCACACGATAAATTATTCAGTAATTCTCACCATCCCCTGGCAATGACGCGTGACCGACGGAAGTTTCGTACAGTATGTTGTTACTAAGCGCATATCGCATAGACATTGGCAAGTGGGTTATTGTGAAAGTTTGTAAGTAGAAAAAAATGGTGAAAAGAAGAAGGGCTGTGACAGAGTTCCTGGCCTTTCTGCTCTTATCTCTAAGCCACAACGGTAGAAGCATAGTTACAATATAAAAGGTATATTGTATATATACAATATACAATATATAGGTATCTACACTCAAGTCTTTGAATCCACGCCTCCAAGAACTCCACTTACCGATATTTATCGCGCTACAAAGTGCGGTTGGTAAGTCTTGGCTCCACTTGCCGTTAGTTATCGCGCTACAAAGTATGGTTGGTAAGTCAGGCTAGGGCTCCACTTGCCGTTATTTATCACGCTACAAAGTGTGGTTGGTAAATCTGATGTTCCACTTGTCGTTACTTATCGCGCTACAAAGTGTGGTTGGTAAGCCTGAGGCTAGGACTCCTCTTGCCGTTATTTATCGCGCTACAAAGCGTGGTCGGTAAGTCTGAGGCTAGGACTCCACTTGTCGTTATTTATCGCACTACAAAGTGTGATGGGTCGGTCTGACGCTGGAGCTCCACTTGCCGTTATTCATCGCGCTACAAAGTGTGGTTGGTAAGTCTGGGGCTTCACTTGCCGTTATTTATCGCGCTAAAATGTGTTGTTGTACGTGTGGGGCTCCACTTGCCGTTATTTATCGCGCTACAAAGTGTGGTTGCTAGGTCTGTGGTTCCACTTGTAGTTATTTATCCCACTACAAAGTGTGGTTGATAAATCTAACGCTGGAGGTTCACTTGCCGTTATTTATCGCGCTACAAAGTGTGGTTGGTATGTCTAGCGCTCCACTTGTCGTTATTTATCGCGCTACAAAGTGTGGTTACTATATCTGGGGCTCCACTAGCCGTTATTTATCTAGCTACAAAGTGTAGTTGGCAAAGGCTGGAGCTCCACTTGCCGTTATCTATCGTGCTACAAGGTGTGGTTGGTAAGTCTGGGGCTCCACTTGCCATTATTTATAGCGCTACAAAGTGTGGTTGGTATGTCTAGGGCTCCACTAGCCGTTATTTATCGAGCTACAAAGTGTGATTGGTAAGTCTGAGGAATGGGAGGGTCCAGAATGAACTGTCGCGCAAAAGTGGAACCTGTTCTATTTTCGTGTTACACTCTGCCGCCAACAGGTTGCTTCACTAGGTGAAGCGTATCACCGAAGGCGGTCCTGGCTCACGTCTACCAATACAATAAACAGTACTGAAGTCAGGTAGCGTGGTTCTGATTGTGGTTGGTATTGTGTTGTCTGAGGAGCCACCCAACTGTCGTCCTTATCGTACGAAGGCGCGATAGACTACGATAAATGGAATGTTTTGGAAGGCCTGGACCTGTGACCCACCCTGGCCTAACTGCAAAACCCGTTCCTGGGACGAGACAAACGTCAACCAGACACTGTGGTATCGACGGCTTTTCCAGAACTACTCAGGACCAATAGAACCTTCTCATCGCGTGTCTTATGAGGAAACGTGTAAGAAGAAAGACTGTGAGAAAAAATAATGGTGTCAAGGAGTGCCTATCTTTCGCCTTTACCTCTTTTGTCAAAGAACACAAAAATAGATATTTATAAGATGGCCAGCGTCAGGCCTGATAGGAAAGGGGAGATGCCACGACCAGCGGTTCCAGTCTGTAAGGGCCTTTCGACCTCACTGTAAGGGTTGGACTGGTGGGCCCACCCCGTTTTTCTAGAAATAGTACTTCTTATATTTTTCTGTAGAAATTAAACCTTCGAATCGCATCGACAGTGCTCCTACTAAGTAGGGTACAAGAGATACTATATAAAAGAATACATTTATATTACACTACAGTAGCATACGTATTAAAACGCGAAGACTTTGTGTGTTATCAGAGGGTAACAAAATCTGTGGATAACAAAATTATATCAGTCATCACATGGTAACAATCTCAAACGACATCATGAAGTACCAAAATCATATATTTCATCAAAAAGTAATATAAAATTATATGCGTCAACAGTGAGTTACCAAATTATGTGTGTTATCAGAGGGTAACAAAATCTGTGGATAACAAAATCATATCAGTCATCACGTGGTATCAATCTCATACGACATCATGAAGTACCAAAATCATATATTTCATCAAAAGGTAATATAAAATCATATGCGTCATCAGTGAGTTAACAAATTATGTGTGTTATCAGAGAGTAACAAAATCTGTGGATAACAAAATCATATCAGTCATCAGATGGTAACAATCTGATACGACATCATGAAGTACCAAAATCATATATTTCATCAAAAGGTAATATAAAATCATATGCGTCATCAGTGGGTTACCAAATAATGTTTGTTATTAGAGGGTAACAAAATCTGTGGATAACAAAATCATATCAGTCATCAGATGGTAACAATCTCATACGACATCATGAAGTACTAAAATTATATATTTCATCAAAAGGTAATATAAAATCAAATGCGTCATCAGAGGGAAACAAAATAATTTAAGCAGTGGATAAGAAAAATATTATCACTTATCAGATCCTAAGAATCTTATGCGACACCGAAGGGTACCAAAACCATGTGTCATCAAAA
This sequence comes from Prosapia bicincta, assembly GCA_036971475.1. Classification (NCBI taxonomy): domain Eukaryota; kingdom Metazoa; phylum Arthropoda; class Insecta; order Hemiptera; family Cercopidae; genus Prosapia; species Prosapia bicincta. The sequence goes on from JBAIZL010000001.1 coordinate 261,578,678, forward strand.
AGTGATAACATCATACGCTTCATCAGAAGGCAACAAAATCATACGCGTCATCAGAGGGCAACCAAAGCATATGCTTCTTCAGATGATAAGCGTCATATGTGGTTAATAAAATGCGTCATCATAGGGTAAAAACGTCATAAGCGTGATCAAAGGGCAACATAATCATAACGTCGTAAAAGGAAAAGAAAATCATATGCGTTATCAGAGCGTTACCAAATTATGTGTGTTATCAGAGGACAACAAAATCATTCGAGTCATTAAAGGGAAAAAAATTATAAGCGTTATCAGTGGGTTATAAAATCATAACGACATCAGAGGGAAACAAAATTATAAGCGTTATCAGTGGGTTATAAAATCATAACATCAGAGGGAAAGAAAATTATAAGCGTTATCAGTGGGTTATAAAATCATAACGACATCAGAGGGAAACAAAATTATAAGCGTTTTCAGTGGGTTATAAAATCATAACGACATCAGAGGGAAACAAAATTATAAGCGTTATCAGTGGGTTATAAAATCATAACGACATCAGAGGGAAACAAAATTATAAGCGTTTTCAGTGGGTTATAAAATCATAACGCCATCAGAGGGAAACAAAATTATAAGCGTTATCAGTGGGTTATAAAATCATAACGACATCAGAGGGAAACAAAATTATAAGCGTTTTCAGTGGGTTATAAAATCATAACGACATCAGAGGGAAAAAAATTATAAGCGTTATCAGTGGGTTATAAAATCATAACGACATCAGAGGGAAACAAAATTATAAGCGTTATCAGTGGGTTATAAAATCATAAGGCCATCAGAGGGAAACAAAATTATAAGCGTTTTCAGTGGGTTATAAAATCATAACGACATCAGAGGGAAACAAAATTATAAGCGTTTTCAGTGGGTTATAAGATCATAACGACATCAGAGGGAAACAAAATTATAAGCGTTTTCAGTGGGTTATAAAATCATAACATCAGAGGGAAACAAAATTATAAGCGTGTTCAGTGGGTTATAAAATCATAACGACATCAGAGGGAAACAAAATTATAAGCGTTTTCAGTGGGTTATAAAATCATAACGACATCAGAGGGAAACAAAATTATAAGCGTTATCAGTGGGTTATAAAATCATAACGACATCAGAGGGAAACAAAATTATAAGCGTTATCAGTGGGTTATAAAATCATAACGCCATCAGAGGGAAACAAAATTATAAGCGTTTTCAGTGGGTTATAAAATCATAACGACATCAGAGGGAAACAAAATTATAAGCGTTATCAGTGGGTTATAAAATCATAACGACATCAGAGGGAAACAAAATTATAAGCGTTTTCAGTGGGTTATAAAATCATAACGACATCAGAGGGAAACAAAATTATAAGCGTTTTCAGTGGGTTATAAAATCATAACGACATCAGAGGGAAACAAAATTATAAGCGTTATCAGTGGGTTATAAAATCATAACGACATCAGAGGGAAACAAAATTATAAGCGTTTTCAGTGGGTTATAAAATCATAACGACATCAGAGGGAAACAAAATTATAAGCGTTATCAGTGAGTTATAAAATCATAACGACATCAGAGGGAAACAAAATTATAAGCGTTTTCAGTGGGTTATAAAATCATAACGACATCAGAGGGAAACAAAATTATAAGCGTTTTCAGTGGGTTATAAAATCATAACGACATCAGAGGGAAACAAAATTATAAGCGTTATCAGTGGGTTATAAAATCATAACGACATCAGAGGGAAACAAAATTATAAGCGTTATCAGTGGGTTATAAAATCATAACGACATCAGAGGGAAACAAAATTATAAGCGTTATCAGTGGGTTATAAAATCATAAAGACATCAGAGGGAAACAAAATTATAAGCGTTTTCAGTGGGTTATAAAATCATAACGACATCAGAGGGAAACAAAATTATAAGCGTTTTCAGTGGGTTATAAAATCATAACGACATCAGAGGGAAACAAAATTATAAGCGTTTTCAGTGGGTTATAAAATCATAACGACATCAGAGGGAAACAAAATTATAAGCCTTTTCAGTGGGTTATAAAATCATAACGACATCAGAGGGAAACAAAATTATAAGCGTTTTCAGTGGGTTATAAAATCATAACGACATCAGAGGGAAACAAAATTATAAGCGTTTTCAGTGAGTTATAAAATCATAACGACATCAGAGGGAAACAAAATTATAAGCGTTTTCAGTGAGTTATAAAATCATAACGACATCAGAGGGAAACAAAATTATAAGCGTTTTCAGTGGGTTATAAAATCATAACGACATCAGAGGGAAACAAAATTATAAGCGTTATCAGTGGGTTATAAAATCATAACGACATCAGAGGGAAACAAAATTATAAGCGTTTTCAGTGGGTTATAAAATCATAACGACATCAGAGGGAAACAAAATTATAAGCGTTATCAGTGGGTTATAAAATCATAACGACATCAGAGGGAAACAAAATTATAAGCGTTTTCAGTGGGTTATAAAATCATAACGACATCAGAGGGAAACAAAATTATAAGCGTTATCAGTGGGTTATAAAATCATAACGACATCAGAGGGAAACAAAATTATAAGTGTTTTCAGTGGGTTATAAAATCATAACGACTTCAGAGGGAAACAAAATTATAAGCGTTATCAGTGGGTTATAAAATCATAACGACATCAGAGGGAAACAAAATTATAAGCGTTTTCAGTGGGTTATAAAATCATAACGACATCAGAGGGAAACAAAATTATAAGCGTTACCAGTGGGTTATAGGATCATAACGACATCAGAGGGAAACAAAATTATAAGCGTTTTCAGTGGGTTATAAAATCATAACGACATCAGAGGGAAACAAAATTATAAGCGTTATCAGTGGGTTATAAAATCATAACGACATCAGAGGGAAACAAAATTATAAGCGTTATCAGTGGGTTATAAAATCATAACGACATCAGAGGGAAACAAAATTATAAGCGTTTTCAGTGGGTTATAAAATCATAACGACATCAGAGGGAAACAAAATTATAAGCGTTATCAGTGGGTTATAAAATCATAACGACATCAGAGGGAAACAAAATTATAAGCGTTATCAGTGGGTTATAAAATCATAACGCCATCAGAGGGAAACAAAATTATAAGCGTTATCAGTGGGTTATAAAATCATAACGCCATCAGAGGGAAACAAAATTATAAGCGTTATCAGTGGGTTATAAAATCATAACGCCATCAGAGGGAAACAAAATTATAAGCGTTTTCAGTGGGTTATAAAATCATAACATCAGAGGGAAACAAAATTATAAGCGTTATCAGTGGGTTATAAAATCATGTGCCTCATCGGAGTATAATAATTTTAAAACATTTAGATAATGGTTAGGTATGTAATGTACATTATATATATATATATATATATATATATATATATATATATATATATATATATATATATATATATATATATATATATATGTACTAGCAATGTTATTATAAATTCCTTGGTTTATAACGGTGTCCAGGCCTATACTTTACACATTTAAGAGATCAAGTATTTATTCAGATTTTAAATGCAGTAGAAGACAGAAGCCCCGTTTGAAATTTATTGATAAAGCCTGAACCGATATAAGTGGTATAAGCTTTTGCTTTATTAAGCACTCGCTTAAATGTTTATATAAATTTCCGAAAATATAGCTATATTTATGATTACCTTAATAATGAAACAAACAGAATTGGTGTAAAAAAATTGTTCCTATTTTTTTTACTCTACTCAACTTCAGTTTCAGAAAGATACGCATGGCGAGTGGGGAATTTGTTGGGCTACTTAATCGCATGGAATACCACGTGACTCCGTAACTGTAACAGCTTTTAAGAGCTTTAAATTTTAAAAAAATAGGCCTTAAAAGATAATTTTAAAATTGCCTCAAGTAATGTAACAATTAAAGTACACATTAAGTGGAAACATATAGATATAGTGGTCAAATTTTCTTGTACTTAAAATTGAACAGCATTGAAAATCCGTTTACCTTCCTAACTAAATTTATGAACTTCCTACTCTGTCTTTGTAAACAAAATTGTTAATTTAATTATTTTATTCCCTGATCAATTATATAAAATTATAATAAACAAAAATCCTAAATTTGTTTTGTTCACCTTAATATACACACAATATATAAGGACAACATATTTTTCATTTATTAGCTGATAAAATACAAAATTATATAAAAGTGAAAAAAATTAGTTCTTTATGATAATTATTAAAAATGTATAGGATTAAAAACACAATCAAATTTTGCTCTCCTTTAAAATATTTTGGTTAGTGCAACTTGAGCCATGTTCCCCAGTCTTAGCCCACACTTACATAGAATGATATATATCTTTGCATCTATAAATAAAATTTCTTAACTCAAATTTTGCCTTTTTTAATATTTGCAGAAAGAGACAATTCACTTGCTTGTAAACCAGCTAATAATCATTCAACTAAACATAAGTGCTACTTTTAAGAAAGTAAACTAGAATATTGCTAATCAAAGTGATACCTTGACAATGTTGTCATGTGCTAGTTCGGTCAGCAAAATAAGTTCCTTGAGTATCTTGGCGGCCGCCCTCCTGTAGCAAGCCGATAAGGAGGCACTGGGGTGCCGCTGCTGGCACTGCCGAAAGTCATGTCCGTGCAGGTTCACAGTCTTGATGGCTATCCGTCGTCCACGGAAGTTCCCGCTGTACACGGCTTTGGTCCATCCCGCGGCCACGAACTCCAAGTCGGTCACTTCTTGCAAAGACGAACAATTTATAAGTCCGCCCTGTGCCGCAGGCCACCTTAAACCGTTACGCGTACTGGGGAAGATATGTACATTACTCCTGTTTAGAAATAAAGCATTTTCCCACTGATAGTCCTCGATAAGGTTATTATAATGTGTTGACAAGTCTTTCTGCTCTAAATTAACAACGGGCTTGATTTCGAAACTAGTTCTAAACAACGGCGTGAACAATATAATGCTAGCAATCAAGAATAAACTGAAATACGCCGATAAAAAGAGACATATACCGGAAGAACGAATGTACAAAAAACTAGAATTATTCACTGTCATTTTAACTTTCTCAGTAGCCGGGTAACACTAACATGATTTTACAGTGAGGCCTAGTAATATAATTTATCTCTAGTTAGTTTTTTAGTTTAGGCCTCATTTTTCTAGTTTGATGTTATTTATTTAGGTTACTAAATATTGCTATTGTACAAGTAAGCAGATAGACCAAATTGTCTGTCCATGCATGTACATAAAGTTAGGACAAAGATCGTCTAATATGTAAATACACATTTGATAACAAATATTTATCGATAAAATTAAGCTTTACTCCATACTAACAAAAAATACACTACAAAAAAGCCACGTCGTTATTCGTTCACTAACCGCACACCTAACCTATAAACGACTACAATGTTTCGAGAATGATTTGGGCCGGGACCACCAACGCTATAAAACCGTCACATTCAAATACAAACAATATACTTTCTCATTCTTGCCGCAGTTACTGAACGAATGAATCGAATCGAGTCAGTCGTGTTTACTGTGGCTGTGAAAACCTTTTCAATACCCCCTCTACCCACAACCTGCCATGCGCTCTTCGCTCTAACGAGACGTGAGCTCGATTTAGGAGGCATGAATGTGTCTAACGTTATCACTTTCGACAAGCTGATATGAAATTCACAGACTGTAATGTTAATAAAACGCAATAAATATTGGTGTTGTAATTTAAAGTAATAGTAAAACTGTTGTAAGGTCGTTCATTTTATAGGGTTTGCTTTTTTTTGTTCATAGCTCATGAAATTTAAATTAATTATTTTAATAATTTTCTCACAATTTTTTACTTCCATTCACTTACAAAATAATATTCAACTTGTTTTGTTTACATGTTACTCGAGTTATTAAAACAAAAAAACAGGTAATTTGAAGTGTCACAAATCATAAACTTATATAAATTGGTTAAAATTCACTTAAATATCATGATGTTGGAAACATAACCACACTTTACAGACATATTCCGTTGGAAATAATTCTTTATAAATAAGTGCATCATGTTGTATTACATTATTATATACTCATATTAAAATATTAGTATAAATCATCTGGCTAGGATAAATTGTGTTGTAAAAAAAATTTGGTTCTGGCACACAGAGGAGTCGCGTAAGAAGTAATAACAAAATAGTTTCCCGAAATTGTCAACAAAAATATGAATTTATACATTTTTTAATCAATTTTTACATCTTTATTTGCAAAATGTATTTAATAAAAAGTAATATTTACTGTGGTAAATAATAAAATAATGTGGGTAACAAAAACATCTACTATATGTTTACTGAATACAAATTTTATTAACAAATTAAATTCAAATCAGTTCTTTCAAAAGTAAAATACGGACCTAAAAATGATTTCCTTTAAAAAATTTGATTAAAATACATAGCTTATAATTATTGTCGTATTGAATTATTTGTATCGAGATTTATAAAAATTTAAATAAATCAATATAGGCCTATTTATTAAGTGATCAAAACTATTTAATAATATTCTACGTATTAAACAGCTGTTTTACAACATAACCTGTAACACAAAATCAGCTGTTGCATGAAATCATATGTTATCATATAATTCACTTTGATTTATCTGACGGAAATATATGCACTAAGATATGCGTTTCAGAAATAGCGTGACGCGAAAGCGACGATTTAATCTCATGTTTTGTTCACGCCACGTAAAGAAGTAATCACTTCAAAAAAAAAAAAAAAAAAAAAACCTGTTGCTCCCTGAACATAAAATAAACCACTTATAAAGTTAAATAACTGGCATCCATCGCCGGCCATTCTTCAATAAAATATATAAAGGGAATAGTATCAAGTAAGCAGTGAGAACCGTCTGTATAACAATGTCAGATCGCCTACATCAACGTAGGCCATATCATTTAGTGCCTATTGAATAATTATAAGATTTTAGTGTTACTGTCGTGAAGTTGTTTTTGTAATACTAAATCTACGGTAATATAGGTACGTGTGTAGTAATGTAATACAAAAAATAAACATGTATACTGTTTTGTATGTGTTACAACATTAAGGACAAAATTTGCAAATTTCAACTATTAGCCCTCTATTCGGTTTCTGACATTTCAAATAACCTATAGCTTTTTTAGAATATATACTTGTGTAATATTTGTGTAAAGGTAGAAAGAATTGAATAGTATTTGGTCAAGTAGGCCTATTGCCCAGAAGCATAGGTGTGATGGTTCGTTTCCAATAGAAAGCATTGTTTAATTAAAATCTTTCATTAAATGGAGCATTGTACCCAGGTGTTACATTGATTTTGGGTGTTGAGTAACAGTTTATTTATTAAAATATGGTGTTAAATAGAACGCTGTAACAACTGATATATTATTTAGGGTTTAAAATATTACAACCTAAATTTTATCATGTTGAATGAATAAAATATTACATTCAATAGAACGCTGAAGCCGGCTGTGATATTTTTTAGGGTGTAATAATTTATTAAAGTATTACATTAAATAGATCGCTGTAACAACTGATATATTATTTAGGGTTTAAAATATTACAACCTAAATTTTATCATTTTGAATGAATAAATGATTACATTCAATAGAACGCTGTAACAACTGATATATTATTTAGGATTTAAAATATTACAACCTAAATTTTATCATTTTGAATGAATAAATTGTTACATTCAATAGAACGCTGAAGCCGGCTGGGATATTTTTTAGGGTGTAATAGTTTATTAAAGTATTACATTCAATAAAACCCTGGAATCAGCTGATATATTTTGGGCCGTTTCAGTTTATTAAAATATTCCATTTCATAGAGTATTGGAGCCATCTGTGATATTTATAGTCATTAATAATTTGTATATAGGTAAGCCTATATTCCATAATTGTTTGATGTTTGTAAAATTAGACGCTGCCTCGATGGCAATTGCGATTTAAAACATTTCTATCTCCCAATCTGTTTACCCTATCATACAATGCAATAAGTCAGGTGAAAGGATGAAAACATTTATTTAAACTATATCACACAAATATCAAATTTTCGAATGTAATTAATTAAAAGTTATTCATCGGTCAACTTGTTTTTTTATCATCTATATTCATTAACGAAGGCCACACTGAACATAACCACAAACTGCTTGGGCAAATATACAATTCTTATTATGTGCAAGTAATTACAGTAGAATTAAATCAACGATTGAAACGTAAATACTCCACCGACCTGAGGAAATACTGCACAACCTGCAATGCAATTATCGCGTTAACAATTCGAGGCACGCGCATGCGCCGTGCCGGTTTTGTGTCGAATTAAATGCCTTGGTAATTGCATGAATTGAATAAATAAACATTTAAGTAACGAGTCAATCAGTCAGGCAGAGATCGCTGTTTACAAAATATTATACTATAATACTTTATAAACTATACTAATTATGAAATTTGTAAAACAATCACAATTTCTATTAAATGTAATATTAGTAAATGACTATACTTTGTTTGTGTCTAAAAAAACACAAATAATTTCTATTAATGGATCCCAACAAGATATTTTCAAGGACCCCTCATAGGTCGCTATATTGACAACAAACCCTCGAATTCTTAAACTTAAATTGTAGATTACACTTAAAATAATTTGACTTATAGGCCTACTAGTTATTAGTAAGTAATTTATTGTTTGGCTACCCACTTACTTTAAGGTGGAAACTGTTCTTACATATGAAAATTAAATTCGATACCACCACAAGCTTATTACAAGTACATTGCAGAAATGTTTTATTTTTATTTAAGATACTAAAAGGTAAGACTATCAACATGTTAAAGTTTATAGGCCTAGAAGAAATTAATATATTTATATTAAAATTTTGTTTCCAACACAGAGTTAATGAAGTAAAAACAAGTTTCACGAGTCTGTTTTAATTGCGATAAATAAAGAATACTATTGAATAAAAATAAAATCAATAATATTATTAATTCAAAATTAACTAATAACTTGACAGCGGTTCCAGTGAAATGAGTTGAATCTGTCTTTTGGTTTCATGATTGCAGACATGGTAGGTTCCATACTTGACACTTTTACTCTGAAATCATACTCTATAGCCTCCGATTCCTATATTTATTTTTCATGAAACACACAGTTACGGATGCGGTCGTATCTAAAGTGTTAAATAAAAATATTTTAATTTCAGTGACATCTCACGGTCCCTGTAGACATTTCCAGAGGACCACCTGTTAGGTACCACTGCTCTATAGCCTATATGTAACACCCACATATTTATTACAAAACTTTTAGCTATGGTAGCAGCTTGTGAGCTCTTGTAATGCAACTACAGGCTTACATTGCAATACATTCGAATTATTAGCAAACAAAGTAAACTCAGATAAACCTCGAATCATCTACATAAAGCTTTTTGCGCGCATAACGGATTTCGGAGCGTGTGCATTGAATTTCCTTACGCCAATTTCGCCAGGTAAAACATCATGGCCTACAGTATACACTGAGACTTAGTCTTAACGCTATTTTGTAGCAAGTGCCCTGTATCTCACATCTACTACACCATATTGCGGGTCATTCTGTCGAAATCCTAGAGGTCCTTCTAAGAAGTAAGATAATCCCTCTCTAAATGTTTCAATTTCACTCACCAAAATACAGAGATTGCCATTGTATAGTACAGTGGTACCCATCAGGTCTGCGGGGTCCTTGGGGTCAGTGAGATGTCATTGAAATTAAAATATTTTTATTTCGATCGCTGTTACCGTATTCATAACCATGTGCTTCATGAAAAATAAATATACGAATAAGATATATGATTTAATATAAATATAATATAATTATAATATGATATAATAATATAATATTATAAATATATAATAATATAAATATAATATGATATAATCATATAATATAATAATTATATAATAATATAAATATAATATAATTATAATATGATATAATAATATAATATAATAAATATATAATAATATAAATAAAATTATAATAAGATGTAATAATATAATACAACAAATATATAATAATATTAATATAATACAATTATAATATGACATCATAATATAATGCAATACATATATAATATAATTATAATATGATGTAATAATATAATATAATAAATATATAATATAATTATAATATGATATAATAATATAATATAATGAATATATAATAATATGAATATCATATAATTATAATATGATATATTAATATAATATAATAAATATAATAATATTAAATAATATAATTAATATAAATATAATATGCTGTGTGATTTCAGAGTAAACATGTTAGGTACGGAGCCTAACATTTCTGAAATCATAAACTCAAAGGACAGATTCAACCCATTTCACTAGAATTATTGTTAAGCTAAGAGTTAATTTTGAAAAAAATATATTGTGAATATTTTTATTTTATTTTTATTCAATAGTTATTTTCTGATTATCGCAATTGAAATAGACTTGTGATACTTGTTTTCAATTTTTCAAGTCCTTGTTCTAAACAAAATATTAATATAAATAAGTTTAATGAATTTCGCCTGGGCCTACAAACATTAACATATTGATAGTCTTACATTTTGTATCTTAAATAAAAATAAAACACTTCTTGAATATACTTGTAATAGACTTTAACATCAAATTTAGTTTTCATGTGTAAGAACATTTTTCACCTTAAAGTAAGTGGGTACGCAAACCATGAGTTACTTATAACTAATATAACTCAAGTTATTTTACGTTTAATCTACAATTTAAGTTTAAGAACTTAAGGGGTCCTTGTGAATATAGCGGCCGATGAGGGTTCCTTGTAAAAACTTTTGTTGGGAACCACTGATATAATTGATGCAATTATTTTTTTAATTTTCACTGCTTGAATTCGTCTACATGAGTACTTACATGCCAAAAATTTGTTCGATAGAAGCCAAGTTAGTGTTTTTAACAACAGAAGTATAAAACTAATAAATACAAGTACACTAACACAAAAAATTGAAGGTTAAACAGTTTTACATTGAAAACTTTGCACCGTTCACCACAAAATATATTTTGTACAACCCTACATTGATTCTCCAAGGTTAAATAAGTCATTGCTGTCTACCCGATATGGATTGCGCTAAGTTTTATTTTGACAGGACTAACAATCCTTGACAGGGACAAAACAAACACAGTAGAAGTGAAGGAGATTTGGTGAGGATGAAGCGCTGTGTCTAGTCTACGCAACATGTTCTTCAAACTATCGTGACACATTCACAAGTACTCGTAACCCTTATTTGTATGATTGTAAAATTATATTTGGGAGGGTTTTCAAATTTGAAAAAATATTCTACAATTAAAAATTTTTTGTAAAGGTATGACACCTATAATATTTTTAAAAACTTTTGAACAATTCACAAAACTTGTCTTGACCTAATAGGTTGGGGAAGATGTAAGAAATTACGCTATTTTGTTTTTTGTATAAATATACAGAATTTCATTTTGATTGTGGTTTATTGTTAACTTTAAACAATTTCATTTTATGGTACTTTCTCGAGGTATTTCTACAATGTGTTATACTAGTCTAGGCTTCGTAGTTCTACACAGGTAGTAACTAAAATATATTTAGACCGACGGCTCTAAACAGTAAAATGAAAAAAAAATAATAATAAACGGATGGATTACAATTAATTTAAACACCAAATTCAGTGCATCATTCTTCATTCAAAAAGGTTTTATTGATTTTACATTTTTGACCGAACAAAAACTGAATTTAATCTAATATAACTATATTTATACTTAAGATATTTTAGGGCGTAGTAGTTGTTAATTCCCACTAAAACAATATTAAATTTACAGACACACAAAAACACAAAGTACAAACATATTAAACGAACAAACACAATACAAATTACACATACTCTCTAAAACTATTAAAAACCTGCCTTTAAAACCGTCACCGCTTGACCCGACATCTCCAAGTAGAAGACACTGATGAAGATCGGCACATAGCGATCGAAAACGTTCTGTCTCAGTAAGTTTTAACAAATTTACTAAATTTGTCGCGTGACAGCTATATATCCAAGAGAGTCCCCTACGCCTCTTCTGAAACTGACCGTAAATGCAGGCAGTTTTCAATTTCACAAATGCTAGTTTTCGTTCGGAAAATTTTCGCTCTAGTTTTATATAACACAATCTAACCTATTTAGATATTTCATGCTAGACAGTTACTTTAGAGTATAGCTAACTAGATATACCTGTTTTAATACAGATAGGCCAATTTTTGTTCTGCTCGCTTGAAATCACCTGCTTATAGATTAAGCGTATATGAGTAACATATGTGAAAAAATGGAAGTTATATACCATTTGGCCAAGTATTTACAGAAATGTTCACGCAGAAAACCAACGCCTCTGTAAGACAAATGGTTGGAAGGAATCCTTGTCTATGACACGTGTTGATTTCCTAAGGATGACAAGTTAAGGACCCTACACGTTTTCTTATCTAAACGTGTGTTTAAATTCGAACCCAGACTATCTGCAGCGACAGCTGTATCTCGCCTCGCACCAACAGATAAAACCAGTTTTTGTTTAAAGATTCGTTCCTTGTTGACATCAATTGTAAATATGCATTTTGAACCTTTTTTAAAGCTCAGAGTTTACACATAGGCAAAAAATAAGGTTTAGAAATTACCAAGCCAAATTTTATTAATCCTCAATGTTAAAAACGGATGTTTAAAATTTAATTTGAAAAATGTTATCTAGGTACTTGAAGTAAATTGATAGTGCATTGAGTTTATTGCTCCAGAGAAGATTAATGACTTTCTTTCTACATCCCTTAGGCTTGATAGGCATTATATGTAAATAATTTATTACACCTTTGCTATTACTTGCGATCCCATCGCTTATAACTTTCAAAAAATGGTACCAAAGAAGCACAACTGCAGCAATCCTAGCGGCAAAAATACGAGGCTGAAGAAGTCGTAAGACGAAAACGTTTCCTCCAAGTGTAAGTTAACAATTGAACAACCTTTAGTTAACAAAAAGTCTGGTCGCAAGTAATAACAAAAGTGTAATAAGTCATTAATAACCAGCTCGTCATGAACAGCAACAAGATTTCGATATGTAAATCATATTTGTAAAAAGACTTTCTCCTATATTATGAATCTAGTTGCAATTGCACCATTTTAACCCTCAGGCAGGCAGTTTTTTTTTCGGTTATTCCTTGCCATAGGGTAGTAGTCTATTGGAAGCTCAAGTGTTTTTCATCTAATATTTTCATACTATACCTTAAATGTTAAAGTTTTTATTTGTTGATTCCATCTTCACGTGAGCTACTAGTTATCACTAAACACTTAAATGTTTATAAACTTGCCTATAGTAGCACTTACTTATGTTACTATAAACATGAGTAAGTGCTACTATAGGCAAGTTTATAAACATTTAAAAGTGTTTAGTTAAAGTTTTTAATAGAAAGGTCAAAAATTGATGTTGAAATAATTGTAAAATATATTAAAACTGTAAGAACCCAAGATTCAATGAATAAACTGATCCAACATTGGTTTGGAATATTAACTAGGATTATGAATAAAGTATTTCAGATGTATACCTATAAGTATAAAAAATACTTACATTTAAAAATTGCCTTGTCTTGTTTTATCAAATCCTAAATGGGAATTGAGATAGGTGTACATAGATTGAACCCGTAAAGAAATATTATCAACTGATTGTTCAAACTGACTTTTTGGCAATTGTCACATGTTGGTGCTGAACGTTTTCCCAAGTATACAACTAATTTTGTTACCATATTTTTTTACTACATATGTAAACATTGTCTGTTTGCATTTACAATCTCGTTGCTAGTGGTTTTTTCTCGGTTGTCTCAGAAAAATACTCACATTTGAAAAAGTTACTTTGACATTCTCAAGTCAGGACTACAATATCTGAACATTCTGCTAGGGATTGAAAAATACCTTTGGAGAAGAGAAAACCCCATTTCCAATTTTTCATAAATTCTATACTTCCCTCTAACATTTTGAAAATTACATTTCAATGGCAACACTTCAGCTATGGAGATGTGCTGAAATATGTTGACCAAAACAAAATATCGAAGGGTTTTCAGTTAAATTAGGACAACCAAAAATAACTATGAACCAAATCACCCTGATGTAATGCCGGAATTAATGTAATAGTAACGATTTTACAAGCAAAATCTTGAAATTGTGATTAACTTTTGATAGATATAAAGAGCATTTTAATAGTCGGATCTGTAACAGAAATCTTACAGAAACACAAATACAGTAAGATAAACATAACTATATATTTATTATATGAATAATTACATTGAGAACACTTAAACGTTTTTCTCCAGATGAGTTCTCATATGATTAGTAGATAAGAATGAAACTAAGTAATTGTATTGAGAACTTATGTAACATTCTTCTGAATGAGTTTTCATATAATTCTTTAAAAGTTATTTACTGTGCAGCTGAATAAATAGATTGAGAACATTTGTAAGGTTTTTGTCCGGATAAATTCTCAAATGCCTTTTAAAATAATTTGAATAGTTACATTTAGAACATTTGTAAGGTTTTTCTTCGGATAAGTTCTCAAATGCCTCTTAAAATAATTTGAATAGTAAAATTGAAAACCTTTGTAAGGTTTTTCTCCAGGTAAGTTCTCAAATGCCTGTTAAAATGATTTGAACAGTTACACTGAGAATATTTGTAAGGTTTCTCTCCAGAACGAGTTCTCTCATGTTTTTGAAGAGTAGGTGACTGTGCAGCTGAATAATTACAATGAAAACATTTGTCAGGTTTCTCTTCTAATTGAGTTTAAATATGCTTCTGAAGATTAGTTGAGCGTGTAGCCAAATAATTACATTGAGACATTTGTAAGTCTTTTCTCCTAGAATTAGTTTTCATATGATTTTGAACAGTAGACAACAATGTAGCTAAATAATAATACAGTGCATTCTAAGCAATCTGAACAAATTGCTGTAGAGAGGTACAGAGAGTACCTACGTATTTATTAAGAAAAAATCCTGAAAAAAAGATTCAACAATATGAATGTGCATAACTATTTTTATTTAGTTTTTTTTACATATTTTTATTTTTAATTACATAAACAAGTATTTTAATCAAAATTAGATGAATTCAAAAAATTATTATTTTTTAAAAAATTCAGTTTTTTTCAGACACTTCTGGAGAAACTTTTTCACTGCTTCATCTTTCAGATGTTGTAAGAGGATGTCTCGATTCCATGATACAATATTGTTTCTGCTGCCTACTTCAAACATCCCTTCCTCTCTCTTTCCATTCTTAGAATTCCGTTCTCCCTCTGTTTTTCCACTAATCTCAGACACTATGGATCTTACACATAACAGATTTCTTTGTATGTTAGGACTACTGGAGTGTTCGGAGTATTGAAGTTTTGGATTGCTAAGATTGCACTGTATTGAGAACATTAATAAGGCATTTCTTTTGTAAAAAGTCTTACATGTATAGAAAAATTATTGTATTGTGAATATTTTATAGGTTTTCAACCACCGAAAGTTTTTTGAATTTGAAGTTAATAAAGTCCACTCTAGATTCTTGCAACAGCTTTTATGAATGTGGTTTCTTGATGAGTGACTCGCTCTTCAACTATTGTTGGGTTCACTTCGTTCATGCTAGATGAGATTCTAGCAAAACATCGGAACTGCGATTTTATACACTGCAGAATGAACTGATGTACTCCAGATAATAACTATTCATATTTTTTCAATAGGTGAAGGAATACGTATCAGCATGTATATATTATAACATAAACGTATGAGGCTATAGAATAAATTTAGTGATATCCAAAAAGAATAATAGTCTGTAGAAATATTAAGCAAGGAGCGACAAGAATAGTTACTAAAGTTCTGACAAAGTAGTTAACCATTGTTCTATTTCAAGTGTAGTCATAAAGGGGCTGTGGGAACCTTTAACAAAAGAAGGGTCTAACTATTTTAAGATGGGAGTGTCCAAAAACCAGAATACCTTGGATATAATAACACTGTACCATTAGAGAAAGCTATTTGTAAAAGTTGTGGGAATCACCAGATTTAACTAAAATATGTAAGGGGGGAGATTAGGGTAGGTTGGAAAAGTAAGTTATCGGAAGAGAGTCTTGAAGGAACTTCAGAAGAGGATAGACATAATGGGGGGGGACCAAGTGTAAGCAATGTAAAAAGGGGTAAATTTGTTTAATAGAATTAAGGGAATTGTAAGTTTTTTTGCGTAAAATTTAAAAGTGCGACATAAATGATTTAGTAACGAATTAGGGATGTAAGATAATTGTGTGAAAAAGTGCAACGAAGCAGTTATCAACGGTCAAGATTCCAGGAACACAACAAACAATAAGTACTTTCTTCATACATTAGATTTAGTCAACAGAGCTTAATAAACTTAGTAAATTCAGAGCAATTTTAAATTCATTGGTATAAAATATTAATCTAGTTTTTGTTCCCCAATTTCTAATTTATAAAAGATCCATAATAACGACCCGAGAGAAAGAGCAAACAACACTGTAATTATTAAACTAGATTGTATTAATACCTTAAGTCTCAAGAGTCCACCTTTTTAGGAATTGTAATATTAGTTAAGAATGCAGTCTTTGTCACTGCATAGTATTAAGGTAATTTGGTATAAAGTGTAATAAATCAAATGACAAGAATAAATGTGTGATGTAAAAATTTTATATGATTGTTAATTATTTAGAAACCGGAAGGTGTGACTATAGAAGGTAAGGCAATTAAATATAACCTAAAGGTAAAACTTATTTACTTATATATAGTTATATACTTTTATAACACTGCATGTCCTGAACTTTTTTACCAAAAATGCTGGACGGTTACAGGAGTTCGTTATGATCTGGCTTATTTGTGAACTTGTCACCTCTAATATGAATTGGAATAGTTATCCCTCAAGGTGCTGCACTCTATGGAAACTTTCAGAACTAGCTCTAATCTTTGCATTTAACTTTAAATATAT
Source organism: Prosapia bicincta (assembly GCA_036971475.1). Lineage (NCBI taxonomy): Eukaryota > Metazoa > Arthropoda > Insecta > Hemiptera > Cercopidae > Prosapia > Prosapia bicincta. The sequence goes on from JBAIZL010000001.1 coordinate 261,595,693, forward strand.
ATTATATATTTTTTTACAAAAAGTATGAATTTTGTAATAGAATGACAATAATGCCAAATCATAGATAATTATCTATTACAAACACATTGGACCTTTGTCAACCAAAGAGAGAAACCCATATGTAAACCTAGTAGGAAATAATTTACAATTCATAAGGTAAGTTTAGATACCTTAAATCTAAATTCATCAAACCTATATGCATAATTTTTTAAAATATAAATATACCATTGTATATTCTTTATCAACTCACCTTAAATATAAATTCATCACACTAACATGCATCAACGTTTTTAGTATAAACTTACTATTGCATCTTCTTGATCAACTTCCTTCTACTAGATTAAGTCATTCCTCATCAGGAGGTTAGACAGTATCCTAATCACTGTCCTTTAAAACTGGCAAACACATGGAAAGACTATCTTTCCTACTGTTGCTGATCATATAGACATATGCAGGACAATATCGTTTTGTTTTTAATGATACAAGGTTTTTAGGAGTCGCAGACCATACATCAATGTTGACAGAAGCTTTGAGGATTCTCATAAACATGAACATCAGTTCATGGCTTGAATTGTTGACTTATCTTTTCACACAAAAACCAAAGTTGTTCTCAGAACAGAATTTTTTACAATGAGCTATGTCCATATTTATAGTAAATTTTTTTATCTAATCATATTATGAACGCCTTTACTTCAGAATTGATAGATACACAATCACCATCCTTGATAATTCAGCTTGAAAAGTTGTTGTTTCTCCCCTGTGAATTTCAAAATAGTTTTCAACTCCCTTTTAAATTACATTAAAAGCAATTTAATGTAACAATTTAAGAATCCATTATGTTTCTTATCAAATGGTACCAAATATGTGTTCAAGAAAAATTAGAAATTAGTGGTCTATCCATGTTTGGCTTTTGCAGAGGATTTGATAGTCCTTTCCAGAAGTAAAAAAAAAAACAATTTGTAACATTTTGAGGAAGGTTGATGACTTTTGCAGTCTGATTACCTAAAGGTAAGCCTAGCAAGTGTGGATGTTGTGTCTAGCTAGGAGGAATTCTATTTGGTCCTATGTATCCCGGATTTATGAACAAGAATCAACCAATCAATAAAATAAATTTTAGCACTTCTTTAAAATTTATAGGAACGTTTTTCCTATAAAGGGGGAGCAGACATCCATTATGCATAGAATTCCACCTCTAGGTAAGATATTAAAATAGCAGAGAATTTTACTTTGCTTGAACCTAGGAAGGGTTGCATTTAGAATCCTGTTCTTATCCTAAGACTCATGTGGCCTCTTGATTTGATATAAGAATGTAATAAGTCAATAATTCCTAAACTTGAAAAGAGGAAACCACAATAGATAAGTCTTGGCTTCGATTGAGACAATTAATAGGTTCCAACATTCTATACTGTTCTGAGAACAATTTTGGTTTTAGTGTGAAAAGATAAGTCAACAATTACGCAATGGGGATTCCCCATAGCCAGAAGTCATACATATTTTAGCTTCTTTCAAGGATCTGGTGTTATGTGATATGCTACTTCTACATTTAGGATCATATCAACAACTTTAGTTTTGAAAGAAGTTTATGGAAGGTGTAAGTTTGCATGATAAAGGATAAGGATGACAAAAAGAAATTGGAAGTAGGAAAGATGAAGCACCTTGTTTGTGAAGATGAAATCCTTTCTGTAGTTCTTGCTCAGAAATTGACAATACATCAAGATAGGCTGTTCTTAGGGAGTTTTGTGTTTCTCCTAGGCTTATATGGAAGTTTTAAATTTATGACTAGACTCCTGAGATGATCATCTATGCTAATGCAAGCCAATGTACCCTGCCTGACTAAAGCTATTTGAAGAGGTGAGGGTTTCCTTCTAACAGCTGTACATTATGTTTGAGAGGTCCTGGAACAGCTCTGTATATATTGTCAGCCTGTCCAGTTTCCCTCAAAGAAGGTAGTTCTACTTGCCAACATGATCAGGTATTAATGTATTCAAGGAGGCAGTGAGCTTGTCTATTGCAGGCGTCAGACTTCTTAAGGTGGAGAAATCCTCTGGACTCACCTTTGTCAAAACAGGAGAGAAGATTCCAATGAGAACAAAAGCTAGGGCCTTATATTATTGAGCCTTCCAATGAGAGCTCTAGCCCTTCGCACAAATGCATGAATAGATTTCCCTAGACCCACTGACTCCAAGGTCAACCACTTGAGACATACTAGAATTCTCAAAGGTTATTTCTGTCTTTTTGTCTGTATAGGCACAAAAGCTATTCATTTGGAGTTAATATCTGACCTATTTACATATGTCTTCTTGGCTTCATTTCATTGCTTGGCCATGACAAGGCATTCTGCTCATGTCTACTCTGATTATTCAGGCACCAAAGTAACTAACGCTGCCAAGTGCATCAAGGTCTACAACTCTTAGTACAAAGACAATCAACGCACACTGTAAGACCCAAGAAGTTGTCTGGCACTTCAACCCTCCTTCAGATCTACATTTCAGTCAGTAGGCTCAGAGAAACTGCTGTCAAATCTGCCAAGTTGTTACTCTGCCACATCATAAAGGACTCCTTCTCTTTATTATCTAGGAGTTATTTACTCTTTCTGCTCTCATTAAAGTCTTCCTAAACAAATGTCCTATCTTCGACATTTCATCCAACCTCAATGAATACCTTTCCTTCCTCATATCTTAACAGTTCTTGAACAGCCACTTCAAGATGATTACACTGAAGATGTAACTTGGACATTTCTATGGGAACTGCTACAATGCTCACCTAGTTCTGGAAGATCTGGTTGTTGCAGTGTTTACACATGCAGATACAGAAGTTCAAATGGAACAAATTACACTTCAAAAAAAACCAACTGGTTTCCATTTATAGCAAGAACTCAGATTCGCTTAAGTTGCCGAGGCCACATCTGACCCACAGAACATTTCAACACGCCCTGCGATCGCAATGTGTCAGAAATAAGAACTTGTTTTTAGAGCTTTTAGACTTCACTCAATTTCTCTACAGAAGTTTTAAAATGTGCACACTAGATTTATAAGTAATTTCAAGAGCAGCGAGTGCCTAGAGAAGCGTGAGAGTGTAAGATAGGTACCTATTTATATAAATAAATAAAATATATTTTTCTATCTCATGCATGTAAAGATGGCCTCTGTTTCACTCCAGCAGCTAAAACTAAAGTATTCCCCACAAGAAATCACCACAGCCGCAGTTCTAGTAAACAACTCAATCATATAGACAGAAACGCCAACTCTTAACAACAAGCGGATATACCCTATTATTCTTGTTGAGAACAATAGAATCTTCTACACACTTCGAGTCTAAACTAGAACCTTCATATTGATATAAAAGGAGTGCGTCGACGCGACGTGAGTCAGTTGAATCGAGCAATCAAAAGGATACAGTCAGAGAAGGATTCTAGTTGTACTGCAAAGTAGTGATTGTGAAGGTATTGTGCAATTGTTTTTGCCAAGCGGGTGTGATATCCATAATTGTTACGATTTTAGCATAATATAAAAAAAAACGTAAAGTTGATAGTTAGTGCAGACTTTTTCAGTCTAAATGGGAAATTGCATATTTTTTCATAGAACGGAAAGGTAAACCACTGTGTTTGATTTGCAATCAAACAGTTGCTGTTTGTAAGGAGTTTAACTTGAAGAGACACTATGTTACGAATCATAAATTAAAATTCGATTGTTATACTGAAAAAAATAAGAATGGACACATTGTCATATTTAAAATCTAAACTTCAAGGTCAACAATCAATGTTTGCTAACTCATACACATTTCGAACTCATAAACATTAAATTTTTCATTTGTTTTTCCTAAAAAGTGTCTTTCTTGAAACGTACCACTTAATTATCCAATTAGACTATTTAATTATGTAACATGTAACTGCAATATTCCACATCTACCAACCTAATAAATAGTGTTACAGCAGACCCATTAGCATACTAATCACATCATAGCTTCTTGAACTCTTACATCACTTTAGGTCCCCTTCTTTCTTTGTACCACCCTGTCTCGCCACTTATTCATTCTCTTCGTCATTTTTATTCTGCTTTAACAAATAATAGTTTTTAGGGTTATATGTTAAGTGTAGAGTGAAATTCTAATTTAACATCATCTACAGGATGTGAAGACAGTGCTATTACAGATGCTATACAAATAGTCATATTCATGCATATTTTTACTTTAAAAGTTAACGTTGATAAGCATTGTTCTCACACTCGCTTATTCTTTTCAACCACTCTATTTCTCTCAAGTATGTGTTCTAATTCATCTACTCTCATTATCTATTCACCACCACTTCGTCTATTGTACTTACTCATACAATGTCAATGATTTCAAAGACGTTCAGTGCACTAAGACGTGTACTTTCCTGCTGAAAAACTCCCTATTCTTTGAGCCAATTAACCTCAATAAATTTGCCGAGATTGCTTTTAACTAATAATAAATACTAAGGATAACTGCTATTGAAAAATTTTTTGCTATTTTATCTAGTAATGGTTTTGTCCATTACTTAGTAATTTGTACAGTGATGTTTAAAACTTGCTTTTATTCAGTGACTTTAACATTTCTTGCTAGAGTTTTGAAACCTTTCTTTAGATACATCATCTTGTATTTATGACAACTGAAAGCTTACATATGTAGTTATATAAACTTGAGCAAATTATGATCTTTTGGGTAAATGGAGAGTTAGGAATAATTGCGTTAGCTTCAAATTTATTCAGCAGTGGCGAGCTGTTTTCTAATTTGTCCGGCCCTTCGTTAATATAATAATTCAAATGATTGGTTCCTTACAAAAGGTTTTGCTTTTTATTGTATGAAGATTGTCAATTAAATTGTAAGCTTCTAAAAAATCTTTTATCCTACTTATTTCCAATAAAATTTGCTAAAGAGTCTATTAGTAATTTTGTTTACTACCGCAAAGTCTTGGAATATTGGCTGAACCAATGACATTATGTTTAGAGAGAAATGTGGCACAAATGATATCATGTTTTAAGCTTACTTTCACTGGTGAAAGATTCTACTTTGAAGACGGTTATAGACCGAGTCTTTCAAGTATTTCACAATTTATCCAAGCACCACTTTGATTATAACATTCTAATCGGACATTTTTATTTTTAAGACAATTAGGTTTAAAACTTTCCAATAAATAATGGATTTCTGTTTATGTTCCTCTATTTTATTGGAACAAAAAAGTACAGTTATTCTTTGTTTTGCTGTTTTTAATCTGGTGCTTTATTGGTCTTATGTTTGACCACATTTAATGTTTTTCGTGATTGCTGGTGCATTGATTACCGAGTACCTCCGTTATGATGAATATTTAATTCAGATTAGGGATGGGCCGATTCCTAAAATTTTCGATTCCGATTCTAAAATTTTCCGTTCAATTCTCGATTCTTTCAAGTTATATTAGCTTACATGCTAGTTCTCTAATAATTAATTTAGTTAACATCTTGGTCATATGGTAAAACCTTTTTAAAGTTCTGTTTTAATGTAATAGGCTACACTAAACCTCCAACCTTGATTTATCAATAGGAATTTTTAAAAGCATAAAAACATATCAGATAAAAGTAATGAATTATTTTAAAGTTAAAAATGTGAACTTCACTTATTTTATGACGTTTGAAAAAATACCTAAGCCTATTTACATTGTCTCTCAAAACAAAACAAAAATTGAAAACAAACGAACAACATAAAAAGTAAAAAAATTAATACAAATAGGATAGTTTTTAATATTTAAAAGTCTGGCAGGTAATGTACATTTCTGTTAAAAAACACAAGCATTTGAACACGTTGTGGGTCAAGCTAGTTTCATCGCTTGTCATATATAACTCCTGAAGTTGAGAAAGGTTTTTCAGAAAACACTGTCGCGAGTGGGGAGACAGGTATTTGATTGCCATTGCATTTAAATGAGGGTATTTGGCACTTTGTACTGCCCAATACTTCCCAACATCACAATCTGGACTGGCTAATGGTTCCCCCAGATAATGGTTTACTTCTTCTACTGTCAATTCCCCTGGGGTACCTTCTTCCTCAACAATCTGGATTAGTGAGGCATACCTTCTCCACATCTGGTGGGACCTTTTTTCTGCAGGTGTCTGGAACAAGTGCAACTGATTCAGGCCTATTTTGTATTTATTACTCAATCCCAGTTGATTTTTAACCGACTATCACTTGTAGATCCTCTGTCTGAGGATAAAGTTTCTTCAAGTATAGATCTTTTTTGTTGATAAATTTGGGCAAAATGAATGTTGTTAAGTGCTTTTTCATATTTGATATATTATGTGGTTTTCCACCGTCAGTTTCAGTTAACCGTCATCGAATTACTGGTGACGGCCAGTACTCTGAACCGAATACCGTCGGGCCTCTTAACGCTTTATGTTTATTAGTACTACTCAGCTGGTGTTGCTACTTTTGGAAAAATTAAGGCACAGTATTTAACAACAAGCTTCACACTACTCACAGATGTAATTACGATGGTTTTTGTTTGATAGATAAACGCCGACGGGATTAAAAACATGATGTTATTCTAAGAGCTTTTTGTCCGTAGTTACGGGCCGACACACATATTTGTTATAACGTATTGTAATGATTTTCACTACTGTTTTCAAAATTTCACAAAACCTTAAAAGTAAGTCGGAAATATTGACTAAATATTTAGTTGTAAAATAATCCTTAAAAACGGACTTGATTAAAGTACAAACATTGATATACTTAGATAAACTCATCCTTACTAGGAAGTAAATTATAACGTAAATTCCTTAACAAGTAAATTATTTGGTGTTAAAACTTTTACTTAATATGAATCTCGGATAGTATTTACTGGACCTGTAGCATTACGTATCAGAGAGAGAATATATTACACTTTAGTTCTATATTCAAAATATTTATAAACTCACAAATCGAATCACATGTGAGACGTTAACGTGTCTTAGTGATAGGCGCCAAAACACTTTTATCACCAGTCAGTTTATTATTTGGGTAACCGGGACATGAAACTATGGTTTTGTTGTTTCTTGCTAACACAAAACACAAAAAAGATCAAAACAGTGTTGCACAGATGGAGTTTATTTACGTTTCATTTACGGTAGGAAAAAACTATGTTGAGCCAGTTGGTCCGACACGTATTTTTATAAATATAGGGTGCGGCAGCATAACTTCCTTTTTTTAAATGCTCGCCATTCAGTTAGTTGATGTCATAGTTGATGGAGCGCTAGTGGTCTCGTTCAAGAGGGGGTACAGTAAAGTTTTGTCCCGACACGTTTCAGTCGCAATCATGCGTTGGAATAGTGAGGAGCGTGCCTTTGCCGTTGAGATCTACTTTTCGAGCGGATGTTCGGTTATTGCAACACAGTGCGCATTTCGGAATCCCTTTAATTTAACCCCGTTGGCTCCCATCCCAGACAGCAAATCAATTGTTACATGGGTCACTACATTCAGACAAACTGCAAGTGCGACAAAACGAAGAACTGGAGTCCCTCGGCCCGTTAGATCACCTGAGAACACTGAAGCAGTGAGAGCGTCAATGTTGCGATCACCACGGCGTTCTGCGCGCAAACACGCATCTGCCCTTGGACTATCCGATCGTTCTGTGAGAAGAATTCTTCGTGATGATCTTCATTTTCATCCCTATAAGATGGCGATAGTGCAGGAACTTTCAGAACGTGACTTCAATTCTCGGATGAACGCGTGTGAGCTTCTTCTTGATGTCATTCCCGAGGGTGCTATGGGGTTTTTGAAATCCCGTGTTTATGTGAACCGTCCAAGAACCCTATAAGATTTGAAGATCAACATCCAAGAAAAAATTGCCAACATAACACCTGCTACGCTAACAAGAGTCATGACAAACGCCAGAAATCGGTTTACACAATGTATGGAGAATGAGGGACGTCACCTAACAGATTGGATCTTCAAAACAATGTAAATAAAAACTTTAGACATGTACCTACATTATAAAAAATAAATAAATATTTTCAGATGCATACAATCGTTTTTATTGAGTTTTCAAAAAAGGAAGTTATGCTGCCGCACCCTGTATTATGATAAGAAACGTATATTCATACTTAGATATGATAGGGGAACAAAGTATAAGAACACATTATTTAAAACTGAGCTTAAAATATTTTGGCAATTCTCTATGAAAACGCCGATATTGTGGCCGGCAGCTAAAGTATTAAGGTGCAGTGACGGGTTCGCTTTGTTTGTTAAACTACACGAACTATTTTACCTGTAAGTTTATATTACTGTACATTATTTTGCTACATTTGTAGCTACTGTGCGGATCTGTTTATCATGTAATAAATCGTTTCATTTGCTATTACTATCGTGTTTATTTTATTTTCGCTCCCAAATATATTACATTACTGTGAGAGTGATATCTGTCTATAATATAATTTATTGAGGTTAAGTTTCGGAGGAATAATACAGTGTTTCTGTTATCCGTCTATTCGCTCAACCATCATGGCCATGGTTAATCGAGTTATTAGGGTTTTTACTGTACTTTTTTTGTGTTTTGTTCTGACATCTATAAATCAGTGGCAGTAAGACACGTGGGGGGGGGAGAGTATCGAACCCGCTCTAGTGAGAGAGAGAGAGAGAGAGAGAGAGAGAGAGAGACGAGCGATGTCAAACGACCAGAAATGGTTACGATCTTGATTGATGTTGCTTCTTAAATAATAATATTTTCATTTACTTTTATCATTTAATTCATTCAAATCAACTAATACATAAATAAGACATAGTTGGTAATTAATTATTTTTCCAATAAATTACTCCACATATATATTTTATTAGTTAACAAAATAGGAATCGGAATCGACACTTTTATGATGAAGAATCGAGTATCAACGATTCCTCGATACCATCTAGAATCGACGATTCCTGGAATCAAGAATCGGAATCGGCCCATCCCTAATTCAGATGATATAATAATTGGGATAGGATGCAAGTGGATAGCCATCGCATAAACAGGTAATAGTCTAGAATGTGTGCATTAGGCAAAATTAACTATTACAAAATTTAAATAAAATAGATTAAGCCTACGAATGGGCCGATTCAGATTTATCGATTCTAATGGTATCGGAAAATCGTTGATTCTAATGGTATCTAGCAATTGTCAATTTTCCATTGATTAAAGTTATGATTCCGATTTTTCTTGTGTTTTATAGGAAAAATAATTAATTATCAATTATGTCTTATTTATGTATAGTTGCTTCGAATGAATTATACAATTAAAGCAAATGCCGATTTGAGATAACTAAAATATTATTGTTATTATTATTTATGATGCAAAAACAAAGACGATCGGAAGAATTTTATGTCTGTTTGTTGGTCACTCATCCAATGTTTTTCATGCTTTCAGAAGTTCCTATTCATAAATCAAGGATGAACGTTTTGTGTAGCCTACTACATTAAAACAGAACTTTCAAAAGGCCTCTCCATATGACCAAGAGGTTTAATAAATTATTATTATAGAATATAATGTAGGCCTATATAAATTAAAACAATTGAGTATCAACTTAAAAATAAAGGATCAAAGAAAAAATTTAGAATCGAAAATTTTTGAAATCTGCCCACCCATAATTAAGCAAGAATAGAAGCAGACAATATTAGAATAGACAAAATTTAAATTCAATACAGTAAAATTATTAAAACTGGTTAAAATAGCCTAGATCAGTAAATAGAAATCAAAGAGATATCCTCCCATTATAAAATTAAACAAAATAGATTAAGCCAGATTAAAAAAGACAATATTAGAATATCCAAAATTTAAATTTAATACAGTAAAATTATTTAGATTATTAAAGTTGGTTAAAACAGACTAGATTAGTAAATAGAAAACGAAGAGATAGCATCTGTCCCAAGGGACAATTGGTTGAAAAAATCATAACCTCACAACAGGTTTCAAAACAATAGTTATTGCCATATAGAATCCATCTGCAAAACATGTTTCCAAAGACTTACCAAACATGGAGAAACAAGTGAATAAATACAAAAACATAGAAGATGAGATTAAGTCAATAAAAACAGAGAAATAAGTAGAATAAAACCAGAAAATAAATATATTTTGTAAAAATGAACGCTGTTATAAAAGGTCTAGATAACAAAAATTAAAGAAAGAGTATTGAGAAATTCAATTTAAGAAGAAACCAGCATCGTGGGTGGAATCTATAAAGAAACTTGTCGCTACGATTGGACAAAGTGAATGTAGAAGAGAAAAGGACATTTACAAATGCTATGTTATATTTAGCATACCTTGAATTCAGGGACATCCAAGGATTCAAAAGTAGCAGACGTTTTTTCTTGTTGCTGCAATAATCCACTTCATATGGATTAAAAGAAAACCTTTGTGCAAAATTTAAGTCCGGAGAGTGCTAAACGGTGCATAGACCATAGGACCAAGTATCTCAAACGAACAATCTCGCTGATGAAACACTGATTTAACACATTTTAAACATAGGGCGCTAACAAATATGTGTTTCGAAAAGTGATTCAAAATTCCACATTAACAAACTTCAATGGAATGTTTACAAGGAAATTTATTCAGAGAAGAAAGAAGAAGATGATAAATCCAATACAATTAAGATTGAAACGTGCAGATTTTGAAGAGATGGAATTCGCCAAGACCAGATGAAATAAAAAAGTAGTGTTTTGCAGGATTTTATGAGCTCTAAATTTTTTTAAATTATAACTTTTTTTCAAAATTATCTTTCTATACAATCATTTGGTCAGTAATGGAAAGTAAATAATTATTTCAGACAAGAAATTCAAATATGACTTTATTACACAAATAAATAGTGAATAATCAATTTGTTAATTGTAGATTATGATGGATAATAACTGTGTTATGCTTAATTGTTTTAACCTGGATAGTAAGTTTAAAAAGGGGTTTTAACCTAAAACATAACTTTGGTAATCATATGGTAACAGGAAAACTAATTCTAATTATATATATTTGGACCTAACTTTAACCAGTTATTTTTACATGTCAACTTTCCAAAGTATGGGTTAGATTGTTTTACAATGGTAGGTAACAATAGCGTAACAAATTTCTCAATTTGACAGAAAATAGAACAGAGGTTCCAAAAATAAATCATGGCATGTTTGGTTGATACCAAGTGCCCATTAGTTTCCTAGAATTCTTGTTACTATGTTAACAAATAGCTATTCATTCCTGTTGAATAGTAGTTAGCCAAATATGGTAAATACAGTTAAGGTTGCAGTTTCATGCTGATATTATCCATCGTTTGATTTTTTTTAACAGAAGAAATAAGCAGAAAGTAAATGAACTGTATTATATAATTTTTAATTAACTTGAATATTGTTTCTATATTACATACCATTAGTCAATAGATACAACCAACATTTTTAGTTTAGAGAACTGTGAACTCAAATACTACTCACATAACATAACACATAAATACAAAGCTGTGTAATTGGAAGAATATGATTTTCTAATACGTTTATACATTTATGCAAATAACTTTGCATAATATTTATATAAAACTAAAATATTACTGGATTTTATAGGATAATTTTGAATTTTCTGTGAAAATTAAAAATACTTATCAAAAATTCTGCTCATGCAATAGGTTTCCTTGAAAAGTTGAAATATAAAACACATAGGTTATGTACTAGCCATAAAACAACTTGGACCATAGTTTAGTAAACCTCTTACTACACCTATGTTTAGGTGTTTCTGTCTAGATGAGTGTAAGGCCTACACGACTTGTTGGTAAGACTTACTTTTCTAAAAAGTCTAAAATTTTTTTTAATACATTTTTGCTCGTAAATGAATTTTTATATGCCTCTTAAGGTTTTCTAAAGTTATTGATGAATAATTACATTGAGAACATTTGTATGGTTTTTCTCCAATATGAGTTCTCATGTGATTGCGAAGATTAGTTGCTTGTGAAGCTGAATAATTACATTGAGAACATTTATAAGGTTTTTCTCCAGAATGAGTTCTCATATGTCTCTGAAGAGTAGCTGCCTGTGCAGCTGAATAGTTACATTGAGAACATCTGAAAGGCTTTTCTCCAGAATGAGTTCTCAAATGACATTGAAGAGTAGTTGACTGTGCAGCAGAATAATTACATTGCGTACATTTGTAAGGTTTTTCTCCAGAATGTGTTCTTATGTGAACTAGAAGATGACTTGATTGTGTACATGAATAATTACATTGAGAACATTTGTAAGGTTTTTCTCCAGAATGAGTTCTCATATGCAACTGAAAAGGAGTTGGTTGTGTAGTTGAATAGCTACATAGAGAACACTTGTAACATTTTTCTTCAGAATGTGTTCTCATGTGAACTATAAGATGACTTGATTGTGTAGCTGAATAATTACATTGAGAACATTTGTAAGGTTTTTCTCCAGAATGAGTTCTCATATGCGGCTGAAGAGGAGTTGGCTGTGTAGTTGAATAGCTACATTGAGAAAACTTATAACATTTTTCTTCAGAATGTGTTCTCATGTGAACTATAAGATGACTTGATTGTGTAGCTGAATAATTACATTGAGAACATTTGTAAGGTTTTTCTCCAGAATGAGTTCTCATATGCAGCTGAAGAGGAGTTGGCTGTGTAGTTGAATAGCTACATTGAGAACACTTGTAACATTTTTCTTCAGAATGTGTTCTCATGTGAATGAGAAGATGAGTTAATTGTGTAGCTGAATAATTACATTGAGAACATTTGTAAGGTTTTTCTATATAATGAGTTCTCATATGTATTTTAAGGTTTTTTGAATTTATAGCTAAATAGTGACATCGTGAGCAATTCAAAGGTATTCCTTTGAATAGTTTAAAATGTTTTTCAAAAATTTTTGAACTTGATACAGAAACATTCCTCTGTAGACCCCTATAATAGGTTTTTCGAATATGGTTTCTAAAGTGTACTATAAGTTTATATAAATTTGAGGCTATATAATTACAATGTTTATCCTTTAACGATTTCTTCTGTTTTGTAGACTTTACAGAAGTCATGCAATAATATTTAATGCGCCCATAATGGTTATCATCAATGCAACTGATTACAGATTCATCATAAACTGAGCAAGTTTGTTTATGTGTTCCGAGTTCATCTAATGTTCCAAATTTCTGGCCACATGTTTCACAATAAATATCTGAAATTTGAAAATTATATTATTTAATTATTTATTAACATAGTACTGTTACAATTAAGATTATAAATTTAATCACAGTTGGTGCGATAGATATAACATAAAAATATTTTCTTACAATTCTAGCTTCTTGTTTATTTAAAATATTGAATATTGTTTAGTTATAAGAGTAGAGCTTGTTGGATGCTATTAATTATGCTAATTAATCATGCTAATTAATATTAATTCTGATACAAATAGCAATATAATTAACTTTATTCAAATAATTATAATTAATTAAGTCTAGTGAATGTCTATGATTTGCAATTTATATGAAATCATTTCATCAATTACTTTTAACTTTCACTAACCCTATTTTTTTGGTGTGTTGAAAAGACAAAGGCTAAACAAATCCCATAAATTGGAAAAATACTTAATTGACTCTAGTTCTGCAAATTAGTTTGAGATAATACTAATTAAAAGACTTCTTAAACCATTTTAAAGCTATTCAGAGCATAAAAACTCTTTAGTTAAAATGTATACAACAAAATATTATTATAAGTGTACTAATTACTATAGTCTTTGTCACAGGGTGTTATATTAGGTTGCAACTGTTTAACAAGCTAATTAAATTTTGATCTATTCAACCACCTTTTACTTATTTCTACAATTAACATTTAAATAAATAAATAAATATAAATATATATATATATATATATAGGGTCTTTATACTTTTTATTGATACAAAATGTGAAAAACAACATTATATACCACTTTTGATTTTTAACTGGCTTCAAAAAAGGAGGGTTCTGTATTTAATCCATATCCTGCTTGTTCCATGATAACTTAGGAAGTATTCAACAAATCAAAGTGATTTTGCTTGCAAATGAAATAGAAAACCTTCCCGGTGGTCCCATTATAGTTACATCCCAATCTCTCTGATTTTAAGACAAAAATAACTATTTTAAATTTCATAGAGTGAAAATTTTTGTTGAGTGAAATTTTTTTTTAATACTGGTTATGTATTATAAGGTAATTAATATACAAAAGAAACCCTAACAGCATTTATTTTATGTACTATTTTACTAGATATAAATGTAAGTATAAAACAAATAGATTTTTTAAATTTATTGCTTGATAAAGCTGCTTACAACGAGCATCATCAGATACTACTGAATGAATTTTTTTCATGAAGGTGCCTTTTACATTGGTCTACCTATATTGATATATTACCTTGATATAGCTCGAATGAGATAAGCCAAAATAAATACACTGAAAATACAATTTAGTTTTTTTACAATATTCAAGATATTTAATAATCCTTAGGTGTAAATTTCATTACCTCACTAAATATCAAGAGATAAATTCATTATATATATATATATATCTTTACTACCAATTTTCACTTTATTTTTTGATTACTACTTTATGTGTACAAAATGTTTTTCTTAATAATTATAAAAGACATATTGTATAAAAACAAATGAAAACATACACAAAACTCACAAATTATTCATTTATTTACTCATATGCGTTTCAATGACCAAGTCATCATCATCAGTGAATTTTACTACTACAAACATTCATTGAAACTGTCATTGAAACGCGTATGAGTAAATAAATGAATAATTTGTGAGTTTTGTGTATGTTTTTATTTGTTTTTAACATAGCCTCACAAGCTAAGCTCAAAGAATATTTGTATGACATATTGTGTACTTGCCTGAGATATTTTATTACATAATTACTAACACACTTTTAAAAGGAAATGAAAAAGAATAATTGCAAGATAAGAAATAATATGTAGGGTTTTAAGAAAATTCATCGAAGGTAATTTCAAACTAAAATTACTCAATGTATTCATCTGTAAAACGTCAGCCAATGTTCATCATATTCTTCAATATTTGAACAACGATCAAGTAATATGTTTAGAGGAATATACTAGTTAAAAATTTGTGTAGATAAATAGGGGCAATTATGCCAACATAATCAACGGCATGAAACGAAATTAGATTACAATGTAAATAGAAATTAAAAATCATACCTCTAACAAGCAATATAGAACATTTTTTTAAAGTTAATTCCTACTAATATCAACAAAGAAAATTTTTATAACCCACAGCACTGGAACAGTTGATGCAACTGTTCTAAGGTTGGAAACACTTTGTATATTCAACCTCAAATATTTTATTTGAAAAGTAATTCTCAAAAATTCCAAGATATATATATATTATGTTGAAGATTCAATCTACAATAATTAAAAAATGTGAAATAACTAACTAAATAGATATGAAAAACTGCACAGACTTCACAGCATGACCTACAGTTCTTTTGACATTATTGCCTGTTGGACTGTAACAGTCTTAAATTTCTCTGACAAAACCTAATCTGCCACAAATTTACTAACATAGAGATGGAAGACTTCTCAATTTATTATTGAATGAGAAACTTAATGTTTGAACAAATTTTTAATATGAAAAATTACTGACACGTTTATTCAAACATTACGTTGAAACTTATCTCTTGTTATTTCAATTTTTTAGTAATAAAGTAAGATTGATGTTTGCATTTATAAAGGGATGTCTCTAATAAACCTTAATAATTTTACAGTGACTGATGGTTTATAAACTGCGCCTTCATACAGTCTTTTTAATATAAAATCTAAGTGTTTTAAAAAATGGTTTACAGACGACTTGTTCAGTAAGGAACAAAAAAACAAATATTGTCAATCTATTTCTTATAATAGGAAAATTGAACTCTTAGAAATTATTTTGAAAACCAAAATGGGGTTTTCTGTCATCAAGCAGAAGAAACTTTCACTGACTCTCTGAACATTAATACAATTCAAATATTTTCAGGTTAATAAAATGTTCTAAATAAATAAAAATGAAAGTGTATAATCTTAGCTTTTCATTAGTACACATTCCATTGCATTTAATTGTCAGTGTTGTGTGTGTTTTATACCTCGTATAAAACCATGTATCTTGAAATGTTGCATGCAAGATATAGGGTTAAACTGTAATGGTTTCCAAATCCTTACCAAATTTTGGATGACATTGTTAAAAATGTTATGTCTAATTCTGCATATGAAAGAAATTAATTTGCACATTTCTAGGCATTTTACTACAATGGACCCTTACATGTAGTATAGTTGTTTGACTCTAAAGCAGAATAATTAAAATTACAAATTTATACAGTTTTACATTACAATACGTCTTTGAATGATTTTTAAAAGTAGCATAAACCTACAATTACAAGTAATTGCAATGCTAAACTTTGTACGGTTTTCTATAAATAACTGTTTATTTTTATATAATATGTTAATCAGGTTTACCAAATTATGTGTTAGACTTACTAATTTCTTGCATGTGAGTAGGGCTGTCTTCTCTTGTGGATGAGTATCTTACTCGCTCAGGTTCAGCCTTCTGAAATGAATGTTATATTTTATAACTACTAAACACTTTTAAATATTTACAAACTTGCCTATAGTAGCACTTACTTATATTTGTTGAAACTTGACAAAAGGAATTAGTTTAATTGAGCAAGGCTTACAAATTTTGGAAATAATAGACTCCAAAGTGACCGTATTTCAGCCACAAAACAAAAAAAGAAATAGTGAGTTACGAGGAAATTCTGCGTGAGAAGAAAACATCTTCAATTCTTCAAACGAATTTACTAGATTTTATGAAGTCATCTATCTAAAAATAACTTCTGTTTACTTACTGCTTTGCAATATGTATATATATAATATAATTGTTTGTTGTATTATGTATTTAAGATTTTAATACATACACATTTTTTCTTGTATATTATTAGTTTATTTAGTCTCTTTGGTCCCAATTACACATGATTCCTATGTGATTGTATGTAAAATTATACCCTGACTTACGTGAATTCGACTTACACGGTTATCTCTCGGTCCCACCTATCGCGTAAGTACGGGGTATTACTGTATTAAGAACTTCTAAAACTTACTAGCCAACACCCACCCTTTGTCTGTTGGGCCATTTGGTGGCCCGCTGACCAGTACAATCGAGAGAGACTTCCCCCATTGTCCTCTTCGTCTGGGTGGACGTAGCCCAAGGAAGTGCATGTGAGGAGGTAATCTACATTCATGGTTCCGTTTACGCACAACATGGATCCGGCGATTGGAGGACATGAATCTTGTGGAGGTGTGCCGCAAGGTAGCCGTGACCAGTAGCCAGGCGGAACGGTGCTACACCTGTGTGGCGGGAAAAGCTATGGTTTATTGGCCCTTCAGTGACGAGTGTAGCCCAGCTTCTGTTGTGAGAGGCCCTGATTATTAAGTTTTCTCTCGTGCTGCGATTTAAAGCTGAGTTTATCTGTATTTTCAGTGATTGAAAAGAGGTTGAGGTAAGTGGCTGTGGTAAAGCAGCTCCCTGTTTGGCGAGTGTCGGCTTTCTCGTTTCCTTCTATATTGACATGACTTGGCGCCCACTGAGTGTGAATTTCCCAACCCTTTTCCTGAAGGGAGTGTAGTTGTTTTTTACAGGACAGTGTTCGGTGGCATCCCACTTGTCTGTTGCTAGTGACACCCTATATTGCGGCCATGGAGTCCACAAGAAATACAGCCTTATAGGTGCCTTTGATTTTTGAAAGTTTAATGGATGATGCCAAGATAGATTCAACTTCCCAAGATAGATTCAACTTCCCAATCATAATTGCTTTGGTTACTGCCAATGGCCACAGCCCCTTCGAATAGTTGGCTGTGGACCCAGCTCCTGTTCCACCGCTTGCTGACGATCCATCTGTGTAGATGTGTAGCCAGTCATTTGGCGGGAAGTTGGAATTAATAGTTGCCAGGGCTGCTGCCCTCAGCTATGAGGGATTTGATTGACTTTTTGAGGCATTGTGGTTTTGTAGCTTTAGATTAGCTGATGGTAGGTTATTAAAAGGCAAGTGTTGAACCGGTTTAGCTGGTACTCCTGGCTGAATGTTGTATTTATTTAGGAGATCGTTGTACGTTGATAGTGAGGTTTTTGGGTTTTTAGCCTTTCGGTCATGTATCTGTAGTTTGTCCAGCGATAACTATATGTGCTCTTGTACCGCTCCCAAAAATTGAGTGTTTGTTTCTTCTAGCTAGCATAGGTTCGATTTGGGTTTGGGCCTCCATTGCAGCAACAGGGGTAGATTTTGGGACCCCTGTTATAACTCGAAGGGCAATGTTCTGGGTGATCTCTAATTTGCGCGAATTTCTTAAACTACCAATTGTTAAAAAAGGTGAATAAGCAGACAACCACTGAATTAGGAATATGGCAAATGCAGAAGGGCATTTAGATCAGTATAATGATATGCGCTTCTGTTATCCTTATAAGTTATCTTAAAACTTACCAAGGATCCCTAGTAATGAGATAAATATAATCAACTATTGATAAATCCGTCTAAGTCATGCATGAACTTAGTTCTTCTGTCATGTCTGTGAACTAGAAAATTCAAAAATTATCCTCAAAACTAGTTTAGTTTAATTAACAATCAGAAAAACAATCTAATATGAGATTTGTAGGTTCACTGAAATAAATACTCTACAAAATACAAGTAAACTATCATCTAAGCTAACTACCATTCAAAGGTTAATTTATTGTCTTCTTTAGGCCTAGAATGCATAGGTGAGATTAAATTTGAATAAAACACTAATTGCCACAAAAAACTAATAAGTATATTATAAATAACAACTTAAATGAAAAAAATTACAAGCAGCTAAAATAGTCATGCTAGTGGTCTACGAAAGATTACAAATATAGTTAAAAATACAAATATTAAATATAATAAGTATTCTAAAAGAACTAACTTGTTAGATCACATTTGTTAAAGACATTATTTAAAAAAATTAATAACGTATACATACAATACAAGAAATAACATCAATAGCAAAGACAATTCAATAAATAAATTACGAAAACAAACATTGTTGACTAGAAGTATAATATACAAATCATCAATAGTATGATACAGTGTATTGTGTTGAGAACTCGTGTCAATTATACGTTTTTAAAAGAAAAAATAGATCTAATTTGATAGTGAGGAATCTACCTTTTCTTTTACAAACTAATTCACAGCTAAATTTAAATGTTTTATCCTAACATTAAAATTTAACTGCAATTAGTTTGTTGAAGAAAAGGTAGAACCTTCACCATCAAATTAGATTTATTATCTTCTCTCAAATTAATATTTATTTTATTTTTGGTAGAATATAATTGTTTTATCATAGCATTTAAATTTAGCTGCAAATTAGTAAGTTAAAGATATCATTGATTCTGCACTATCAAATCAGATATATTGTCTTTTTTCAAATTAGTATATTACAGGGGCAGCTTCAGAATTTATTTTTTGGGTAGGCACTGTTTAGTTGTAGCTTCTAGTGCCTTTTCACAGAAATTGTTTAAAATTTAAGTTTTGTTTTTGATTGCATTTTTATTTTCAGGGCAAAGAGATATATAAGTTAAGCCAAAGAGCGATTATTTGCTATTTATCATTGCCTGGTGCATTCTGAATTTCACTATAATATTATGAACATTTTTCAATTTCTGATATATATTATTCATCTTTTTTAAATTATTGACAATTAGAAGGATTTTAACAATATAAAAAAGTTTGGTAGGCTCGATGGTACTTACTTATTATACGGAGGCCACTATTATACCGCTCGCTGCAATGATTAGGTTAGGTTATCATAAGTATGTTACAATTACTTCCGTTACATTATGAATACGATGAGGGAAAGTGTTGAATAGAGGAACAAGATGCATCGAGGTACCGCCGGAATATATATGTGGCGATTAGGAGTGACCGCGACTGGCAGCGATGTGTTCAACTCAATTTTCGCTAACATCGATTCTTTCTGGGAGGCAGAAAACAAGAACCGACCACCATATATGACCACCAATTAATTTTTACAGTAAGTCAAATAAAGTATGACCTATATAAATATTTAGTATTCTTATCTGCAAAATAACCTCTAAAAATAGTGGCTTCCGTATAATACGTAAGTATTGGCTCGAGCCTACTCGTCCAACCCCCTACCAGCTGGATCTACCACTGGTGTATTAACTGACATGAATTCTCGATACAATACAGAGTATTATAGTATTGATGACTTAAATATTATAATTCTGGACATCAAAGTGATTATTTTTATTTATTCCTATATTTTCTATTGTAAGTTATTAGTTATTCTACTTAATGTTTTACTTTTATTAGTATTTGTCACTTTTATTATTTTAAACTTCATGTTGTAATCTTTCATAGACTATTATCACGACTATCACTACTTTAAGCGCTAGTTATTTTTTTCAATATTAAGTTGTTATTAATATTATATTAATTTTTTTGTAACAATTAGTGTTTTTTTTTTTATAATAATACATACAGGCTCAAGCATACAGACCTGAAAAAGATAGCAAAGTATCTGTTAAAATTTTGATGTTTAATTGAAACGAAGGTTGAATCACAGATCATAAGTTTTTTTCTTCTTAATACAAAAAGTGTGAATATGTATAAAAAATGCTTCTTCTAGATTACTATAACCCTTTAAGAGATAAATCACAATTAGGTGCAAAAGTAACAAACTTCAGTTTTTGTTTTCTTATGTCCCTTAAGCCAAACTCACTATTTAGTGTGGATTGATTGTGTGTTATTTCAGTGTAACCCAGAGATCAATATTATAAATAGCAATTTCATTCTTGTCAGAGATAAGTGGTGCCCAAAACCGAGTCCTATTAATTAAAGTAATCATTGAATAAATAAAATTGTTACATTGAAAAATTAAACAGTGTTAGAAAAAAAAAAAAAAAAAAAAAAAATATATATATATATATATATATATATATATATTTATAGGTTAGTTTTGGTTGGTAAAGATTATTTAGATTTTTTGGACTAGGAGACTGACAGACTTACCTTGGGACTCTTACCAAGGTAAGTCTGTCAGTCTCCTAGTCCAAAAAATCTATATATATATATATATATATATATATATATATATATATATATATAAATTCTTTGATTGTTACAACAGATATGGATTTCAACTGTACTGTAATTCTAGTGCATTAATTACTTAAAGTATTCCAGAAAGTTGTGTAAGTGTTAAGGGTTATTGATAAAACTTTTTCATAAAATTCACTGACCATTCAGTGTTGTTCAAATTTTCATTTCTATATAATTCAAGAAAAAAATAGTTTTCTGTTTTTCAATTTCAAACACTTTTCAGTAAAAAAACATTTATTAATTCCTAATACTTACAGTGTCCATTTTACGGTTTTGGGCTAAAGTATCTTGACCACGTTATGTTGTTTTACCCCTAAAAAACACATTTAGAACAACATATGATAAATTAATTTAAGGGTTTTGATTATATATTGCTAAAATTTTTAAAATAAATAATTTAAATATCAGAAATAAAATATGTTTTTCTTTCTTGTAATTGACAAAGGTGCAGTACAGTCAAAACAAACCAAATGTTTTAGTTGGTTTCCTTTTATTCTTGTTTCTATCATGAAAATAGATTGGATTATTACTAAAGTGATGAATATTTATCTGTTTTATAATAAAACAAATAAAAGACGTACACAAAACTCACTAATTAATCATTTGTTGACTCAAACGTTTCAATGACAAAGTCATCATTATCATCAGTGAGTGTTGCTACTACAAATCCTAACTACAACTGAACTTACACAAACTCCTTAGTTGTAAGTTAGAGTTTGTAGTAGCAACACTCACTGATTATGATGACCTTGTCATTGAAACGTGTATCAGTTAATAAATGATTAATTTGTGAGTTTTGTGTATATTTTTTTTTCAACATAACCACACAGCTAAACTCAAAGAATAATTGTATACAGATATAAATTTATTTATTTATTATTTAAGTTTAACATAAAATTTGTTCTTTGTGTTTTTGTGTGTTGGTAAATTTCATATTGTTCTAGTGTGTTGAGATGGTCCTTTTTTGTTGATGTGTAAGATTTCTAGGTTATGGTCCATAACCTATTACAAACATATTAAACAAACAACCCCAAGACAAATCACACATACTCTTTGATACTATGGAAAACCTCCCTTTAAAACCGTCACTGCTTAACCTAACAACTCCAAGCAAAAGATACTGTTGAAGATCGTTACAGAGCGATCAAAAATCTTCTGTCTAAGTAAGTTTTTTACAAATTTACAAAATTTAAAGTTTGGATAGTCATAAACTAATGTAAAAGTGATTAATAAAACTGTATGTTGCAAATAAGATGTTATCATATTAGGGTGATTATGCCAATTTTATCCTTAATTTTTATGGTAAAAATATTACCTGGTGATGCAGAAATACCAAAGAAATAGGAGGAAAAAAATTAATCCACAGAAATGCCCCAAAACTTTTAAATAAAAATAATAAAACCTAACACTAAACCTTACAACGCTTCTTTTTACCAAAATAAAGTTCCACAAAGCCTTTAAAGGGTCTTTTCAAAAATAAATAATCCAAAAATATGCAACATTCATACAATTTTGAAGGAATAAAATGTTTGTTTACAAAAAAGTGGTAACACCTGATGTAATAGCTGCGAGAGGCCTGATTACACCAATAAGTCATGTCAATTCCGCCAGTGCCTACATGTCTAAAGTTTTTTATGTCCTTTAAAGCACTCATGAATTTGTATGAATGTAAAGTTTCTATATAAAACATTTTAGTATAGATAAATGTATTATTTTACATATATTCATTGTATTGTTGAAACATATATCTTTTAAAATAACACCAAAAATATATTAATAACATAATTTATATTTATATTTTATAATATAATATAATGATTGTTGTAATCATCTTTAATTCACCGATTAAAATATAATTAATTATTGCTTAACTAGGTGCATACTTTTGAACTTACTTGATAATGCATTACAAAACATTCATTTTATTTACAAGGCTGACATTTGGAGTGTTTCTTCAAAGGATACGTTGGTGTATAGTGTTTTATGTTAAATGATGCTATGGAGGAGTTGTGTGGTATATGAATGTCTGAATTTGGAAAGTAGAGTGTTAGCTCCATAAATGAAATGATTGTTTCGAAACGTGTCAGCAAGTAAGTTCAAAAGTATTCACTTAGTTACGTAATAATTACTTAAAGTATATAATTAGGATCGCAAAGTGAAAATAAGTTATAACATAATAGAAGATAATTAACTGATAAAGTATTAAAAAAAATTATCATGGATAGTAATATATGTGTATGTGTGTGTATGTATATTCTATGACAACTTCTATATATTTAATGAGCTTAAAGGAAGACAATTTTTGGGACCTATTATGGTCTTTTGATCAAGAAACTAGCTGCTATCTATAAGCATGTCATAAATTTAGAAATAAAATATAACTAACAATTTTTGTTACTTAGACGTAAACCTGTGGCTTGGTGTCAAAAGAATGTCAGAATATTTTAGTTTCAGGTTTTTATGCCATTAAATTTTAAAATAAATACAGTCGAACTTTTGTACAAGTTCTACGCCATATTTTATTGCAGTAAAACCCAACACACTATAATATTGCTGGCATGTGTACGGTAATAGGCCTTTGTTAAGATGAGCGAAGGTTTTAAAATGTTTCAATTTACAGTGTTTCAAGATTAATGTAGTTGAAAATCCAAAAATGTTGCATGAATATGTTCAGAATGTTTCTTTCTCATTTATAGTAATCCGTATGAAATACAGACAGTATGTTCCATACTGTAAATTATGGAATTACGGTTAATTCTTTTAACGTTTTTTCTACTAAACACTTGAAATTAAATACACTTTCACTTTTAGAAACAACTTAATTCATGATTAAAACAGTCATTAAAATTAAATATATGAATGAAAAATTGATTAAATAAGATCTCGACACTTACATAAAGAAGAATTAAGAAAGTTAAATCGGATTAGAGTATGTGTTAGATGCCAAGATACCAAGAAGACATGAAAGTCAGAAATGAATGTGCGTGTCTTGTTTAGCACTGACAAAATCAGGAATGCTAAACATCATGGAAGACATTCTGGATGTATGGGTAAATTTAGTCAATATTTGAAACGTTGCCTAAAACACGTAGCAAAGAGAAGACTAAAATGTCCTATAAAGATATTTGAATTTTTTTCAGAAAGTGTTAGAGGTTATGATGTCACAGAGTATATGTGAGTTATAATGTAATTGGGTATTGATTATGTGTATTTTAAAATGTTTGTATATTTCATACTGTTTGGTAGTATGGTCTTGGTTATTTTTGTTTTGTTTGTGTAGAATTAGTAGGTTTGATGTTATGTTTGTATAGTTGTGGTTCGTGAATATGAGGAGTTCGGTTTGATTGATTGTTTTTATTTGCGAGTGCTTTTATGTGCTCTTGGTAGTGTGTGTAAAAAATGCCTTCATGCTTGGAATACGTAGAAACTGGTATACGAACGAGTTAGTTTTTATACACCAGCAGAGTTATAGATGTCTTTGTTTATGATGTTGGATTTTAATTATTTGTAGAGGGTATTATATGTATAAACTAGTAATTTTAATTATCACAACTCTTCAATCTGCCCTCACCAACACAAACCAGCCATGATCCATCATCTATTAAAACATATTTATAGATACAAAAACATCAAATGGGTAAAAAAAATTATTGAAAATGGAGTAAAAAATTAATAGATACTAGCAAACTATATAACCTCCTTAAAAATAAACTCAATGACCCAACCCCAAAAATCCAACTCAAGTAATCCAAAAAATACATAGCATACCATAAAGTTCGTCAAAAATTCATAAACTAACCAACACATTGTGTAAATATAATTACAAAATAGCCTACTCCATACACAATGCTCCCAAAAATACATTTACAATTCTGCAGGTGTATACAAACTAATTTGCTGTTCATGCCCTGGTTTCTAAATAGGCCAAACAGGAATGTCATTCTTTACACGTGCTACTGAGGACACATAATACCACTTACAAACAAGAAACTTAGTAAATTTTTGCCAAACACATATTCATAAACCACAACTGGACAAACATAATATTATACCTACAAATCCTACACAAATAAAACAAAAATAATCAATGCTATACAAAGAGTATGAAATTCACAAACCTTTCAAGCTACGCCTAAAACACATTTACATTATAATTCACATACAGTCTTTAAGATCATTACCACCAACTAACAATAATTCAAATACCTGTATAATCTTCTCTTTGCCTTATGTCTTTGCCACTCTTTAAATGTCAACAAAATCTAAAGGCTTGAGTGACATTGCCTAGAATGGCTTCCTCGAACTTAAGCATTTCCGATTTTGTCAATGTAAAACAAGTCATACACAAAGCAGCACTCATTTCTGATTTTCTAAATTTTTTTTTATGTAAGTGCCGAGATCTTACTATATCAATTCATCATTCATAAACTCAATTTTAATAAGTGTTTTAATCATGAATTTAGTTGTTTGTAAAGGTGAAACTGTAATTAATTTCAAGTTTTTAGTGAATTTTATGTAGCTCAATTTTATCACCATTCTAAGCCTTGGACAATTGTGCGCACTCCTGTTGATTCAAATACATCTGTGTATCGTAGGACTCTTTCATCATTAAACGTAAGTTTTATAGATCAAATTATTAATGACCTTATTTTGATCAGTGTCTTTAGCGATGTTCTAATTCTCATGGTCATAAATTGTTTTGTACATTTCATAGATCTGCTCCTTTTAAGTTTATTGGGTAGTCCTCTAGGGAATTTCAAAATTAATATAATCTCATTTTTTATCACTCATTGGCTGAATGCCACACTAATTTAGTAAGATCATGATACTTATTTAGGATAAAAAAGAGTATGAGGGAGATCCCAAAATAGCAAAAAGACATGAAAGTCAGAAATGAATGCAACTTATGTATGCAACTTGTTTAGCACTGACAAAATCGAAAATGCTAAGTTCATGAAAGGTATTCTGAATGATGTAACATGAGCCTTTAGATTTAACTATAATTAAAAATTACTTAACTAAGTAAATACATAGGGCTTACTTGCTGGATGCGTTTTGAAACAATCGTTCCTTACGTAGGGGCTTTGCTTCGTAAAAGGAACAATTGTTTCGAAACGTGTCCGCAAGTAAGCCTTATGTATTCACTTAGGTACGAAATTTTTAATTATAGTTTAATCAGTGAATTCAAGATGATTACATCAAGCAACTTTAAATTTAGTTGACACTTGACGAGTTGCAAAGACATACGACGTCTGTTCAAAAAATACGCTGACTGAAGTCATAAAAAAAATTTACTTTATTTAGAAGTTACACGTCTGGGTCTCCTTCAAAGTACTCTCCTCCCCAACGCACACACTTATCCCAACGGTGTTTCCACTTGTTAAAACACCCCTGGTACTCTTCTTTTGTGATGGCGTTCAGCTCCTTCGTCCCATTTGCCTTAATCTCCGAAATTGTTTCAAATCTTCTTCCTTTGAGGGTTTTTTTGAGTTTTGGGAATAAGAAAAAGTCACAAGGAGCAAGGTAAGGTAAGTAGGGGGGGCCGTAAAGAACAGTGATCGAGTGTTTGGCCAAAAACTCATGAGTTCTGAGTGCTGAATGAGCTGGAGCGTTGTCGTGATGGAAAAACCAGTTATCACTTCTCCACAGTTCTGGCCTTTTGCGTCGGACGGCGTCCTTCGGACGTTTCAATACTTCAATATAGGTAATCTGGTTGACTGTAGAGCCTTCAGGGAGGTACTCATAGTGAACAACACCCTTAGCATAAAAAAAAAACTGTCAGCATCACCTTGACATTCGACCGAACTTGGCAAGCTTTTTTGGGTCTTGGGGACATTTTACTCACCCATTGGGATGATTGGACCTTTGTTTCAATGTCGTAACCATACACCCATGATTCATCACCTGTTATAATTCTTGACAAAAAGTTCTCATCTTCATTTGAACGATCAAGCAGTTCCCGACAAAACCGGACACGATTGGCTTTTTGGTCGTCGGTCGTCAGGCGTGGCACAAATTTCACAGCGACGAGGTGCATCTTCAATTTTTTGGTCAAAATCTCGTAACAAGATCCAACTGATATCCCACACTCTTCGGAAAGCTCCCTAATGGTCAGATGTCGATTTTTGCGCACCAGGGTGTTGATTTTGTCAACATGTGGGTCGTCAGTTGAAGTTGAAGGACGTCCAGGACGATCATTGTCATCAATCGACTGTCGGCCACTCTTGAAACGTTCATGCCACTTGAAACATGCAGTACGCTTCATGGCATTATAGCCGTAGGCCGTGTTAAGCATGGCAAATGTTTCTGTTGCAGATTTCCCTAGTTTTACACAAAATTTCACAGCAATTCGTTACTCCTTCAGGCTGCCCATTTTACAATCCGACAAACGAAAAAAACACTCTTTACTAAACTGTGTGAAACTCATCAACAAATGAAGATATCTGCGACTGAAATACCGCTTTTTAATCAGCTGAGTTATACGAACCTAGCGACACCAAGCGGATTCTCCAGAAACTAACTTGAGCCGTGAAATTCAAACAGTCGGCTTATTTTTTTAACAGACCTCGTACAGCAAAGAAAAGATTATTATGTCCTATACAGGTATTTAAACCGTTTTTTAAAGAGTGTTGGGATTTATGTTTTTAGAGTTAAGTGAGTATGTGAGTTATAATGTAATTGGATTTTGACCGTGTGTGTTGGGCGAAGCTTGAAATGTTTGCATATTTCATATTGTTTGGTTGTGTGGCATTGGTTATTTTTGTTTTGGATTTGTAGGTTTGATATTATGTTTGCGTAGGTGGAGTTTGTGGATGTGTTTCGCAAAAATTAATTCAGTGTTTTTATTTATAAGTGCTTTTATGTGATCTTGGTATCGTGTGTAAAAAATGACCTTCCTTTTTGGCCTACTATATAGAAACCAGGACAGGAGCTACAAGTTAGATTATATATACCTGCAGAGTTGTAAATGACTTTTTGACGGTGTTGTGTATGGCTCCATATTTACAAAATGTGTTTGTTATTTTATGAATTTTTGATTAACTGTATGGTATGCCATGTATGCCCAATTACATTATAACACATAGACTTTTTGACATCATAACCCACAAAACTCTTTAAAAAAATTCAAACAATAACTCAATCTTAGCTCATGTTAACTCGCCTGAAACTAAAACTAGGAGGTTAGTTAATATTGGGACGGATCTCCCTAAATGGCTATCCTCAATAATCAAAATAGTAAGTGGTACCCTAAGCAGTTGTAACATGTAATGTTCAATTGTATTAGTATAAAAGTAGTTCAAGTGCAGATGGAATTAAATAATATAAGAAAGAAGTAAAATGTATTAGGTGATAAGTTAACTAAATTAAACATTTGGTGTACCTCTTGTAATCAATGCAAAAAAAAAATTAATTATATTTATTACTGAATTTGTAATAGAAACTTAATAACATATGTTCAATTATTCTTTAAAAAAAAATCATCCTCAGATAAGGAAAAGATAGTTTAAATAACTTAAATTGTTCCAAAATGAAACAACAATTATTTAATTCTTGACAAAGAGAATTCTAAAACAAAGAGTCAAGGAACACAAACAGAACACCAACTTAACATTTGCAATCACATAAAAGAAACAGAACATAAATACACAGACATTTACCATAACCTAGAAATCCTACACATCAACAAAAAAGGACCACATCTCAACACACTAGAACAATATGAAATTTACAGACACACAAAAACAAAAAAGTACAAACAAATTTAAAAAAACAAACACAATACAAATTAGTTACTAATTCACTTAGACGTAACTCACAGCATTCAAAAATGAACTGAATGAGTATGAAATGCGTCTGCTGAGAAATATCAGTTATTTGTGGATTATTTCCGAGAGAATTAATAAGTAAATGGTATTTATTTACCATTTCCACATAATCGATTTTTGTAAAACAATTTATACCTTGTAAAAAATTATAAAAACTTTCACACCCCAAAAAATAAAAATTTTGGAAAATAACAGTTCCTAACCCTCTCCATGGTGCTCAAACTCGCAAACCTCCTCAAAA
Organism: Prosapia bicincta; assembly: GCA_036971475.1. Classification (NCBI taxonomy): domain Eukaryota; kingdom Metazoa; phylum Arthropoda; class Insecta; order Hemiptera; family Cercopidae; genus Prosapia; species Prosapia bicincta. Next base: position 261,624,868 of record JBAIZL010000001.1, read on the forward strand.
TGTAATTAAACTTGTTTGTGACTCCCAAAAAATTACAAATTTGAAACAAAGCGAATCAACCTCAAAATGTTCAATTCAACACTTTTTTGTGGTATAAGTTCTATCGTTTTTTCCGATAGAAATAAAAAGTGTGTAAATGTTCAATGTCACATCTCCTGTTTTCTGCGTCGAATACAATCTGTCAGTGTTTGTTTTGTCCTTTAGAATAATTTTGCGACTTTTATTTAATTATATTTTGAGGAACTTTGCGAGTTATTACGTCAAAAATACAAAGCTAATATATTTGTGTTTAGAATTAGTAACGTTTTACATGTGCTGTAAAGGGGGAATTTTTATTTTCTAAAATATTTAATTTTTGGGGTAAGAGCTAAACTTTTTATGTTTTTTTTTGTATTCCTGATGACTTTCTACATCGCTTGGTATAATTTTATTTGTTAAAATCGATTATGTGGGAACGGCAATAAATACTAAGTAAACATTACCAAAACCTCAAAACATTTCACAAAAACTGTAAGTTAAAAAAAAATTAATGTTAAACATACATACCAATGATTATTTACATCTTCTTCAGCATTTATATAGGTAAATTGTGTCATCCTGTCTACATCATTACTATCTACTTTTTTCTTCTTCTCATAATTCATATGCATTTTAATACTTGTACACTGTCCTCCTCTTTTTCAGTTAATGTGGAGCAACTTAAATCTTCACACTCAAAACTAATTACTTATTTTTATTTCAATAATTTCTTCATTCTTGATTACATTTGAATGAAATAAATTATAGCCTCCATAATTCACTTCTAAAACAAAATTTAAAACAGGTATAAAATTTTGATTTTAATAAATGGATGCTCTATGATACACACCAAAGCGATTTCTTTTTTAAGATTACAGGAGTTTATAAAATTTGAACACCTAGTTTCAGCAAAAATATTACTTTAAAAAACTGTATGTACTTGGACATCACATACTTAAAAATACATTCTAATTCAAATGAAACAAATTTTAATGTCTCAAATCTAATATAGTTTTATGTTTATAATATTATAATTATTGAAACTCAACACAAAAAAACTTGCTATAAAATAATTGGTCACTAATTAGTTAATTATGTACATTATCTATTTGACAACTTGACGTCTGCTTCCGCGGAGTAAACCTTTTGTCAGGTGACCTCTATTCTTATCTTAGATAAGTTGATTTCTTTGGTTACAGTATAAAATTTCAACCAAATCTATCGTAACTGGATAGGTGTTATGTCGTTATAATACCAAATTGCCAATGAAACGAACACCGAGGCACAAAAACCGAAAATATTGAATTGTACATTTTTCACTCTTATTAATTCTATGAATACAACGTAGAGCCGTTGCTGGCGCGTCCAAAATAGTAGTCCCAACTAAAATGTGATAAAAACAATTAACCTTTCGTGAAAATAAAAAGTTATAATTATCAATATAGTTTTTTCACAGGCTTAATTAGGTCCCAAATGTAAGTAATTATTTTTCCCCTTCCTATAGTAAGGTTAGTTATTTACATTTGCAATTTATTTTTAATTTTAAAAATTACAAAGTATAAATAATTTTGTAATACAAAATTAACAAAATGTAGTAGAACCTTTTCAAGATAGAAAAAAAAATATGTAATGAAACTTATAGCTTAAGCGAAATAAATATAGTTTTGAAAAAGATAAAAACTAACCTCACTCTATGAACTTTAAAGACTTTTTTTTAAACCAGACGTAGTCGTTTTACCTGCTGTGTCAACGTGTTTTAGGATATGTAACTCTATTTTATATTTATAACACATACATAATTATGATATCTATATTTCTATACTCGTACATTAAATAACTTTCAATTAAAAAACTAATACAAGATATTACACTAGTTTACATTTACTACTAAAGAGTTGAGGTGGATAAATGAATCAATTGTTTTTAACGATTCTTTTAAAGAACGAATCTTTCAAATGGTTTTCCCAAAAGGTTCATGGGTCTTCGATTCTTAAGAATCTAATACAGAACTAAAAATACCGCTCCTGGTTGAAGGAGGAATTGAAGAACCAATAAATTGGAAACAAGATAGCATCTTGTACTTAAGCATAACAGTACCACCGCGTCAAAAATAGCTTTGTACTTTTGCCAGCTACTGTGTCAAAAATGAGATGTCTATACGTGTACGTAACTGTAAGCTTATACAGTTGAGTCATATGTTAACTAGCATATCTGAACTTCGTTTGCAACAACCAGAAGAGTAATGAAGTATGCATTGTCCATGTGTTACGTGTTAAATGGTTGTATGAACGCAAACAACAGCTATTGTCATGCCAGTAGTTGGTTAGTATTAATGGTCTTGGCGTAACCAAAATGTTAATTATTTTCAATTAATAACTGGAAAGCATCTGCGATTTGGGTATCTGTCTTTTTTTTAATGTTATTCTCAAATTTGAAAAACAATTCTTCAAAAATACAGGAAATATTGTTATATGGTTTATGTAACCTTTTTTTATCTTCTTGTCTCATTTCAGCAAGCAATTAAATACCGGCTCCATAGTTTTCTTGTCTGCTAATTCAATCTCAATATATTTTTTGTTTCATTTGGGTTGCATTATCTTTCCAGTATATTCTGTAGCAAACAACAATACTAGGCTATATGGTTAAATTATCTTCGAATACTTACTATGATTCGCCTAAAACATTTTAAACAAATAGACTTTTTACACTTAGCAGATAGTCTGTGACTGACATGTACGGTCTTAGTCATTAATGCTTTTTATGCGTTGACACGATCAAACATTCAACTTGATTTGATACCAATTATTTGCAAATGCTGTTTCAATTTACCAGCTACTAGCCCTTACTAGCAACTAGTATGCAAGCCGCAATAAAACTACAAAATAGGGATTAACCACGATTTTTTTAATTCCAACATTACTAAAATATACGTTCTAAATAAGAAATTGCAAATTTTAATTGGAGCAAATCATAATTACAGGTTAAAAATTGTATATTGTGAAACATAACCTTAATAACTAAAATCTAATGTAAAAATGTTACACTTGCCTATAGGGGCACTGTTACGTAATTTTCTTTAAATTAAGTATAAGTTAAATCCATTGTAAATGTTTCAGAGAGGGACTCCTTATCGGCCAACCTTTGTCCCTTGCAAGGTTCGGTACGACACATTTCTATTCAAGATGCCGATCACACGACACGTCACTCCCGTCACTCCCGACGTGACTTAGTTTCGTACGTTCTAAGCCAGATTCGGTCTTATACTCATTTTTCTCCTGTTACGCGCAGGTATAACGTAGTTTTTTGTTACGCCTCCCTCCCGTCACTCCCGACGTGACTTAGTTTCGTACGTTCTAAGCCAGATTCGGTCTTAGACTCATTTCTCCCGTTACGCGCAGATGTAACGTAGTTTTGTTACTCCTCTCTCCCAATACGATACGTGACGCAGTTTTCTTTCGTTTCTCCCGTCGTGTGACGAAGACATTTATCAGCCTGTAACAGTGACTATTTTGAATTATATATTCTTTTCTTATTGTTAGTTAGCTAAGGGATAAGTTAGTGAAAGGGTGCACCCGAACAACTGTCCGTCATCCGACAGGAAGAACAAGTCGAGGGACTTCACCCAGTAAGGTATGTGCGGTATCTGTTCACTCTCTCATTTTTTGTGTCTCTAATGGTCGTCCGGAAAACTATATAAACTGAAATTACTATACAACATCTTACAGATACGTAATTGGATCTAATCAACCATTTACGTAACCTATTTTGGTCCGACGGGCCGGATGTGCCGTTACATGGCGAAGAAAATATTTAACAGGCACTTACTTTTATAATTCTTGAGGACGACCGTCTCGGGAGATGTGTCCCATTGTCAACTTAGTCAACTGACATCAAGGTTTTTGCAGGATATGGTAGAGGTATGATGTAGGTGTATTTTGGTGAATGTTAGGAGTTATGATGTCGAAAAGTGTATGTGAGTTTTAATGTAGGCCTGATTGAATGTATGTGTGTAGGGTGTAGTTTGAAGTGTTTGTATATCTCATATTGTTCGGGGGTGTGTCGTTGGTTGTTTTTGTTTTGTTTGTGACGAATTTGTAAATTAGATATTATATTTGTGTAGTTATGGCTCATGGATATGAGATGTTCGGCGAAGTTTGATTGGGTGTTTTTGTTTGTTAGTGCTTTTATGTTTTCTTGGTAGCGTTGGTAAAATGACCTCCAAGTCTGGCCTATGTAAAAATTAAGGCACGAACTGGAAGTTAGTTTGTAAACTCCAATGGAGTTGTATATGTCACAATGATTTTATTGTTGGGTTCAAATTGTTTGTTGAGGGTGTTGTGTGTGGAGCAGGCTATTCTTTAATTGTATTTACGAAGTGCGTTGGTTAGTTTGTGGGTTTTGGATGATCTGTATGGTATTGCTATGTATTTTATGGGTTTGTCGTGTTGCGTATTTGTAGTTGGATTATTGAGTTTGTTTTTATAGTTTGTATACAGTTGTCAATATATAGCGCTTGTATAGTTTGTCAATAACCCAACTACACAACAGACAGTTTTGTGACTGTCCTGGTTTTAGTTGCTTTTGTCTTGTCCTGACTTTTTTTTATAAAATTATTGTTATTGTAAGATTAGTGTAATCTGGTGAAACTATAAGAAACTATTAATTGTGCAACTTGTTTATCAGGCGTATATCAATACAATTGTGGTTACTTTCAAATATAATCATCACAGGGCAATTGTAGAGTCAGAGTTTAAGTTTATAGGAGCGTATTCTACACTGTCTTGTAATGCTTCCTTCACGTGGGTTTATAAGTTGTAATACTGCAGTAGTACGCCTTCTGAAATTCCTTCCGTGTTCATCAGGGAAGTTTAACCCAGTAGTTCTACACAGGTTTTATGGGTAATTGTCTGATGATGACTTCAGAAACTCGCATCGAGCGTAATGTAACGTGGCATAGCATAACTGAGGCGTCTGTGAATCGACGTAGTTCTGTACGAGATGCAATCGAGAAAAAAATAGTTCATAGTCCTTAAATATATGAAATGTGGTGAACTTAAGAAACAAGCGCGCAATAATGTAAACAGAAACGAATTGATTGGCTCTTCCCATGAGATGCCTGTTGCCCATAACGTTGCATCAAGCATTTTGGAACTATGGCGCACGACGCGGGGATCATATATTTTCACCTTAGGATATCAACATTCCTAAACAGCATGAATTGAAATAAAAAAGTATGCATCTTGTGCATTCAAAGTTACAAGTGACTCAGTTGAAGTCACCAGTTCATCCAGTCGAAGGCAGTGCCATAGGGTTGAATTATTACAAATTTGGTTGAAGGGCGTGGTCTTGGGAAGGAGTCACAGTAGCTCTTTCTTGAAGAAGCCTTTAAGGCGGCACTGGATTCATCTTATAGAATTTGACTTGAAGGGTCGTCTTTTCAGAAGATATAGATACAAAATATTTGAAAACACCTGAAATAAAAACAACCTTCAAAAACTTTCAAATCAAAATACTTGAAAACCTGATACAAAACACATACTAACAAAAAATGTCTAGTGTGAGTGTAATATTAAAGAGTTCTTAATTCAACACACATAATCTCTTCTACGCAATAGAAATGTAGAGGAATTTTAAGCTAAGCTTAGTTAGTAATCAAATAAGGTGTAACATTTGACTATTTGTTAAGTGAGTATGCCTGCATTTACATTATATATATATATAAATGACATTGTATTAAAAGTTAACATTTGTTACAAAGGTAGAGTATTACTCTAAACATAAATGTCCGTGATGTTTGCACTCCTTCAAAACTTAGACACCTGTTGTGGCAACAACCTAAGAACAGAGGATATAGTTTTTAAGAAACTTGCAAGCGAAAGAAGTTTCGTACACTCAGTATTTCTTTGTAGAATTATAGTTTGTGAAAATGAAAATTTAAAGTTTTATTTTAAAGATCTTCATTATTAAAGTGTCTTGAATTCTGCAGTCCCTTACGTTCGGTGAATCTTAATTAATCACTTTAACAATAGTTTATGACTATTCGAACTTTAATTTTGTAAATTTGTAAGAAACTTACTGAAACAGAACGTTTTCGATCGCTATGTTGCGATCTTATTGCTTGGTCTTTTGCTTGGAGTTGTTGGGTTAAGCGGTGACGGTTTTAAAGGCAGGTTTTCGATAGTGTGAAAGAGTAAAGTAAGCAGAATTACTATCGATAACCTACCTTTAAAACCGTCACCAACAACTCCAAGCAGAAGATACTGATGAAGATCGCGACATAGCGATCAAAAACGTTCTATCTTAGTAAGTTTTTACAAATTTATAAAACTTAAAGTTCGGATAGTCATAAACTAGTGTTAAAGTGATTAAAGTGTTTTTAGAGGTATAAATTGGATGGAGTTTCTGACTGAGCTACGGACTACCCACAGCGACTATGAAATATTTTTCGATTAGAGAAAGGGAAAGTCATCTTGAACCATGAAAGGGGAATCAGATGAGTTATAGGTGTATAAGGCGTAGTTATCGCTCGTGTGGTTCGGGAGTACGGGTAGTGATTTGCACTTAAAATTCGCTTAGTAAGCTACCCGGGTGACTTGTTACTGCAGTTAATGTCACTGAATATTTAATTGCCTAATGTGTTCTTTAATGTCTCACTATCTAGACGTGACGAATTGCTCTGCTCGTTCTGTAGTGTAAAATTAGATACAAGAAAATTATCCAAACGTCTTGTGCAAGTCACAACTCTAATTTAAGTTCCTGCAGTAAACTATGCGGCCTCTAGGAGGCCGAGATTTTCCGGGAACAATGTGAAAGTATTTTTATAACTTTAACTCAAGTTATTAACTTTTACATCCGCACAGTTCAGTTTGTTCAGAATCAGACCTATATAAATAATCAGAACATTTTCACACAATGTACAGCATAATTTAATTTATAGTTTTTCTATTGTCATCAGTTTGATGATTTTCTAACCCTCTGCTCTTCAATGTACGCAACTAGTCAACCTCATTGCTAATGACAAGCGTTTCTATTCCTTTATGTTCGTTGCTTAAAGCAGCCAGGTCACAATCATGTTTGCCTGCGAGAACTACTTATTTCTCTGGAGTTTATTTCTTTTAGAAAGGCCTTTCCAATTTCGAATACCACTGTCATAATATGTTCTAGAGCAGGGGTTCTCAACCTTTTAGGCTCTGAGCCCCCCTTCACAATTTGGTGTGAGGTCACGCCTCCCTTCATGGATTAAGTTAATTTAGACTTATATATAATAAATTTACTTACAATATGTTTAAGTAATAACCAGAAAAATGTTCGCTACTTTTGTAGTGCTAGTGTGAGTGCTGGCACTGTTTCTCGTTAACTATTTTTTGTATGTTTTGATGAAATTTTGACAAAGAACACAGCAGGTCACTTTCCACATCTAGTCTGGCTCGATATTTAGATTTTATATTAGCCAGGGCTGAAAATCCTGTCTCGCATAGATAAGTTGATGAAAATTGTACAAGCAACTTGACTGCCTCCATTGCTACTTCTGGGTAAACAGGAAGATATAGTAGCCAGAAATCTTCGAGATCCATGTTTGGGAAATCCAATTTAGCTTTGGAATCACATTGCAAGTCAATTGTTTGTTCTTGAATGTGATCAGGAGGTATATCAATGTTGATTTGAAAGGGGTCTCTTGTTAACTTCAATTCCCAGTTTTCCGAGCTTATATCTGGGAAATAGTCTCAAATTTTGTTCTTCAGAGACAACAAATGCTCAGATATTAGGTCCTTCATTTCATTTACTAGGTCTTTTGGAAGACTTTGGGCATCATCGACGAGATTTTGGAAAGGAAGAAAAGTTCGTTGAGTAAAGAAATAGAGCTTTATAGCTCTATTAAGCTATAAAGAAATTTCAATGATTGTGTGTTTGTGTCCAACATCAAATTCAATTTTTTTTAAAATTTGTTGACGCCTCCCCTGGAATTCTTCTACGCCCCCCCAGGGGGGCGCGCCCCCCAGGTTGAGAACCGCTGTTCTAGAGTCAATTCGCTAAAGAGGCAACAAGGCAGCCAATAAAAACTGTCTAGTCCTTTTATTAGTAGCGTGAGATCGCCCTATGGGCAGCGGGGGCATTCCCGTAAGTTTATTTTATCATTTCTCTCAGATTAGCATTGGCGAACGTTTTTACGTCTTTTTTAAAAATATTTTCCCAGGTCTGGGCCCCCAAAACCCGCCCAGCTTTCATGGCAGCCAGCCTCTAGCGAGCTACCTCCGTTCCATATGCGCAAGCGGTTAGTATCCCTACCGCGAGTGAAGGAAACGGTAGTTTGATTGCCCTTGTATCAAACTCACAAGCTGTTTCCATGGAGAATCAGGAGATAGTGAAATAAACAGTACGGTAAGTGTTGCGCTAAGAGCGGGATGAAAAAACCTGACATGAAAGAAACCCTGCTAGGAAAAATCCCTGGTTTGGAACCCTATGGGCTTGGATCGCCTTATACTAAAGGATAAGGAGGGGTAATACCTTACAAATACCTTGTTAGTAAGTCTATGGCAGGAGTGACATGGACCTCTTCTTCTGCTGCCTACTCGAAACTGAAAAGGCATTTAATCACATTACTACATCCGTTGGGGCTTGACTGCGACCCTGGGGATGTGCCCCTGCGTCACCTGGAACATAACTGTGAATTTTTGCATTATTGTTGGAGCTAGGCATTCAGTAAGGATAGCGGTCTTCTGTGTGACGTGGGTGGAGTCGTATCAACCCGGTAAGGAAATGAGTGTGGATGTTGTGTGTGCATGAGCCTGTTTGTAGAACCTTGATACTAAGTATCGGAGGTGTTGTTTGACGAAAGGCACTTTCAAGTCAGCGTGAAGCAGTGTTAATCTTGTACATCTAGGCGCCTTCGTGATTATCCGCAAAACCTTGTTTTGGAATAACTGGAGTCTGCGTGTGCTTGAGTTGCCTGTATGGCCCCAGGCGGGTGAGTGTACACACGGTTACTAGAATAAGATCGTACTAGAATAATACTAGTTCTAGCGTCCGTGAGCGTACGTAAGTATGCTGCGCAACATAGATACGTTGTTTTCTGTGTACTGTACTGCACTCTAGGTCCAATATTTGATACTATCTGCACAATAAATGCTACACAAAGTACATAGTCACCATTCTTGTGTGTGCAAAGGTTATGGGTTGTCTCATGTGATTATACATCGTTGCAAGATTTGATTCAAATGAGTCACGCTTTCCGTGTCTGACCATTCAAAACTGAAACCGTGGAATGCTACCAATGTTGACAGAATTTATACTTTCTTAAATATTAAATATTTTCATAACAAATATTAAAAATAGTACAATAATTGAACAAATTAGGAAATAATGAAGGAAAAAATTAGAAAAAAGAAAAAATTTAAAATATATGTTGCCGACAGGAGATTTATCAATGCTTGCACATGTTTCTAATCAAAATGCTAGAGAAGGAGAGCAAAATAAACAAAACCTGTAAACGTTTAGTTCTGCACCAGTCTTGCAGAAATATTGTTCAGAAGTAAAATATCTCTAATAAATAGTTTCCTTTGGTTGATATGGATCAACTACTAAATTTTTTTTTCTGAATAAATCAGTAAGAACTGGTTTTTTTGCCAAAAAAGTTAGGAGGGTGTTAAACTAATGTTAAAGTGATGAATTAAGATTCACTGAACTTGATGGACTACACAAATTCAAGACACTTTAAGAATGAAGATCTTTAAAAAAAACTTTAAATTTTCATTTTCACAAACTATAAGTCTACAAAGAAATACTGAGTGTACGAAACTTCTTTTGCTTGGAAGTTTGTTAAAAATTGTATTCTCTGTTCCTAGGTGTTGCCACAATAGGTGTCTAAGATTTGAAGGAGTGCAACCAACACGGACATTTATGTTTAGAATGATACTCTACCTTTGTACCAAATGTTAACTTTTATCACAATGTTATATACTGTATATACGAGTATATATATATATATATATATATATATATATATATATATACATATATATAATATATTAAATATGGTGATATGTTTTCTTGTAATATAATTAATAAATTAAAAATATTTCAAAAACAAGAATACTTTTAATGAATATATTTATTCAAAGCTTTTCGCCGATAAAATAGTACCAGCATCTTCAGGAAAATAATTATCTAATAAAATATTTTTACAAAATTAAATCATATGTAAAAATTTAATTTTGTAAAAATATTTTATTAGATAATTATTTTCCTGAAGATGCTGGTACTATTTTATCGGCGAAAAGCTTTGAATAAATATATTCATTAAAAGTATTCTTGTTTTTGAAATATTTTTTAATTGATTAATTATATATATATATATATATATATATAGATTTTTTGGACTAGGAGACTGACAGACTTACCTTGGTAAGAGTCCACTCTGTAGTCTTGAAATAGAAACACATAAAAGCACTTTTTTATTTGTTTCTATTTCAAGACTACAGAGTGGACTCTTACCAAGGTAAGTCTGTCAGTCTCCTAGTCCAAAAAATCTAAATAATCTTTACCAACCAAAACTAACCTAAATATATATACAGTCCCGTTATATATATATAAACTCCCGGTTATCCGTGGGCGGATTGACCGGTTTTCGGATTATCCGGGGTCTGCCATTGTTTTACATATATCCAGTTTTTATTCCGATCAGATTCATGTGTTTAAATTTCCAAACTGTGTATGATGACGTAAATACATATAAGGCTTAATAGAAGTTAAGATGAAGGGAATAGATATGTAAATATGTACGTACTAATTTTTACATTGAAAGGGAAGCATCCCGACGCGGGCCAGCGAAATAAAAGGGGCGAGCAGACTACTGTATATAAGAGAGAATGACAAAATGCTTGGACACCCGAAAACCTAATGCGTATCATAAGATTGTAAACAAATGTCAGCTAATCTCGGCTATAAATAGTCTAGGATGTGACATATGCATTCTGTCATATCCATGTCTGTCATATACATTATCGATCTGTATGGCTTTGTGACACAAGTAGACACTGCGACAAAATGGTTCTCAAGAAAATTAGATCGCACATTAAAGCTAAACCAATACTCACAAAAAAAAACAAAAGAAAGTGACAGATTATTTTTTTGTATTATTTGTAAAGGAAATTAAATATGTACATACATACTTACTTTTGACATATACTTATGTATGTATTGTAAATAGTTAGACATATAAATGTACATGTTATAATCCGTCAGATACATCGACATTATAAATTATTTTCTGTATTTATTTTGTCCTCTGAAGATTATTTGTGAATTCCATTAACCGGGGTCAATATTTGTGTAACTTATTTTATAATAATCGATTATCGATCGTTTTGCGTATTCTTAGATTGTTCATAGCGGATTATCCGGGCAATTCGTTATCCGGCGTTGCCGGGCCACCCTATTCCACGGATAATCGGGAGTTTACTGTATATATATATATATATATATATATATATATATATATATATATATATATATATATATATATGTAGAATATCAAATATGTTTTCCTGTTAGAATTATTTTTAAGATTAAATAATGTACACTAATTACAGGAATAAATTTATTGAATAATACACTCAAAGCTTTTCGTTGGCTGACATTACCAACATCCTCAGGAATTACAATTTTAGATGTAATTCAGATTGTAATTCCTGAGGATGTTGGTAATGTCAGCCAACGAAAAGCTTTGAGTGTATTATTCAATAAATTTATTCCTGTAATTAGTGTATATTATTTAATCTTAATATATATATATATATATATATATATATATATATATATATATATATATATAATGTAAATGCAGGCCTAATCACTTAACAAATAGTCAAATATTACACCTTACTTGATTACTAACCAAGCTTATAAGCTAAGCTTTAAGCTTATACCTCTACATTTTTCTCTAAATTTCTATTGCGTAGAAGAGGTTATGTGTGTTGAATTAAGAACCCTTTAATATTACACTCACGCTATACATTTTTTGTTGCCAAAAAAAAGTTTCTGGACTTTTTTGCCAAGTAAATATATAAAAGTGTAATTTGATTTTTTTTCATTTCATGTGGTAAATTTTGATTTTTACAATATAGGTTTCAAAATGTGTGGGATTGTTTTTAATGGGACAAAGCGAGTTTAATTTTGTTGTTATTTTCGCCTATATCTACACATCGGTTTAAAGTAATGAAAAAATTGAGCAATTTGATTATTCAACAGTTCATGTTCCCGAGTGCATTCGGGTGCTGCCTATCGTTGATTCTAATCAGCACTTGGAATTTACCCAATTTGAAAGGGGGAATTTACAGTGAAAAGCAAATGTACACTATTACTTTCATGATTTTATTTTATAAATAAAATTATTTACCAACCCTCTGTTGGCAGACCCATAACTACCATTGGCTTTTTTAATAACTTATGGCAATGTGGACAGAATTTGTTTTTCATTTTATTACAAAACGAGAAATAGTTGCTTCAGCGAGCTAATTGAGAAAGTAAATTAAAACGGCTACTTAGTAGCTAGTTCTACGTTTTCACACTCGGTTTCACTCTCTAATACGTAACGAACTTTAGATTAACTACTTTTAGTTTTCTGTACTTTCTACATCTGTGATTGTTGTTACAACGTTCAATTTCCGGCGTCTAATTGACTTTGTGGGTAAAACTGACCTGCCACCCGAAACTACTTAGCTTTACACGTAACTTAAGGCGGAACCGATTTTTCGGCAACACCCAACTTCCCACAGAGCTCTTTCCTAGAGCGTATAAAAATGCAGGCATTTGTTTAAATTTATCTAAACCTCGGAGAAGGTTGTAAAAATAAATGAATCTTAAGTCTTGTGTGTAGTTGATCGCTTTAAACGGTTCAGCATGGTTCTGGTACCGACAGGCGTTTCCACCGTAAGTTAATATAGGCTAAGGAGGCGTTCTTACCTGGCGTTCGGAATAACTATATGTCTCAATACGTCATTAATCTTGATTTCTTTGCAAACTTACGTAAAACGTAATCCTCTCTAATGCTAAGTTATCAGGACTTCTACGAATAGCAAAAGACAATATATAAACCACAAAAAGTTTTACTTAAGTCCGGATGGACATTTCGTTTGCAAAGCAATCATCTTCAGAGGAAATTATTAGTAATTTTTCAGACTCTCTTAGTAATATCCTCTGAAAATGATTGCTTTGCATTCGAAACGTACATCAGGACATAAATATAAGTTGCGGTTTTATTTAAGAGGTTATAATTAATACATAACTAGTTATTTAACATAAATATTGAATAAATTAACAAGTTGTATACTGTCTTTTGCTGTTTACCTTAGTCCTAATTATTTAGTAGGCCTACTACATAGATTCTTTTCATGATTACAGTTCTCAAACGCTATTCAGAAAGAAATTTCTCTTGCGAAAATATTTGGCAAAATTTTACGAGGGGTTACGAATACCACTGCAACCTGAATTCCAAAATAATTATTCAATTCTTTTTAATTTACTGCTACATATTTTAATGAGATTTGACAACCAGTTAAGTCGTAGAACGTAGTGTTTATAGCTGGAATAGAACATTAAGTATGAAGTCAGAAAGTAATTTCAGAGTTGTAAATAAGTTAATGCTTTACAAGAGAATTTACTTTGATAGTTTCCTATGAAATATGTTGTTTGTAAAAACCCACCAATAACCACCACGTATGGACACCAATTTGTACTGCAATTGTACGAAAACGTTTATAGAGTTTATTCTACCTTGTTTTGCGTCAAAATAATGTTATGAAAGCATTTTATGACTTGTTTTAAGCCGCGATATATTATTTACAAGAGAAGAGGGAATTTATGGCTTGGCAAATGATTCTTCTACTTCTACCGAACGCGCGCTGGTTTTTCTCAAAGCAACCAAATTATATCCTTTTTAACAACACACACACACACACACACACACACACACACAACACACACACACACACACACACAACACACACACACACACACACACACACACACACACACACAACACACACACACACACACACACACAACAACAACAACACACACACACACACACACACACACACACACACACACACACACAACACACACACACACACAAACTCTCTCTCTCTCTCTCTTTCTCTCTCTCTCCTCTCTACCTTTCTCTAAGAAAAATAACAGAAAACCGGGCTTAAAAAGCGAATGTCACGAAGATGTATATGAGGTCAATGGTCGAGGAAACATTAGAAATAGAATAAGAAACAAAGGTGTTGGAGATATCATCAAAAGCACTGTTAACGTGAGAAGTAGGACATGTTAAATAGCGAGACTAATGGGAGGCGATATGGAGCAGAAGGTAGAGTTCTCAGAGAAAACAAATTAGAAAATGATCGCTAAGGCGTTGGGTAGATGACATAAAATACGTAAAAAGGGAGGCTGGCTAATTGAGAGTGGAAGGTGGAGAACGTTTAACAGAAGTTGATTTATTAACCTCCATATAAACTGTCTGTAATTGTTCTTTCTAGTTTTGATGCAAAATGCTTTGACGGTGATGCTTTAACACCAAACGGGTTTGTTAATGGAATTGTCTACAAGTTTTCCTCATGAGTTAAGGATGAAATACGGATGTGTCTGATGGCCGTAGCACTATAGTGGGTTTGTTTTGTTTGATATTCTCAAAACGTTATCATACGTAGTTTGTTTTTAGTTTTTTGTTTTTATTTGTAAATATTTAAATTTTCCTATACATTTATCGCTAATCTTGTTGGTTCGTTTCTATTCTTGTTATATCTTAGACCTTGCGGAATAGGTGTTGGTATTGTATGACGAGAGCAGCTAAATGAATACTTAGCCTACTGACGATGCGGAAACACCCAACACTTCGAAAGCAGAAGATTGAGAATGGTTGTGAAATCTTTTTACTTTAGACATTTCTAAATAGTGAAATAATGCAATTCGTAGCACGTTGATTATTTTGTCAAGTTTTTGTTATATTAGTTTACCTACAACATTTGAATCACATGAAAAAAAATTATTGGTGTCTGCGGGACTCGAAACTCAAACTTCAACATTCAGCCTTATTTTTAAAACGATAGTCTTACTTACATGTTTAAATTTCCTTACATTAGAATACTTTGACGGATAAGGTGTTAATGCTTTCTCTTTGCTTTTGTATGAATTTATTTATCGTTATATTCTACACATCCAGTATTATTTCTAAGAAATAACTTCGAAATCTTGTTGCTGTTCCAAATAAGACCAATAATCAACAGCCAACAATACCCGCACACAAACTAGCACGCCATATGGATAGAAATATTAGAAAACACATAAAACTAGACACACACACACACACACACACACACACACACACACACACACAAACAATACATAAAGAATACAATAGATTTAGTAAACAAAATAAAGAACATTGAAATCCCTCATAACTCAACCTTGGCATCGTTTGACATCACAAACCTATTTACCAATATCCCAGTCACAGAAACACTAAACATATTACGAGACTATCTAAGACTTAACAACACTCCAGAAAAAATCACAAAAGAAATCATACACGTTTTGAACACCATTACACAACAGAACTACACTCACAACAACAAATATTACACACAGAAACAAGGCCTACCATTGGATTTACCGATTTCAAGCATTCTCGCAGAAGTATTCCTACAACACATAGAACAGAATAAAATCATAAATAACAACAAACACGCAGATAAGATAATATACTGGCGCAGATATGTAGATGACGTTATAATATTATACCGAGGAAACATAAGACAATGCCAACAACTCCAAACACATATAAACAAAATACACAAAAATATCCAGTTCACTGCAGAGTTTGAAAATAACAACAAAACATTGAATTTCTTAGACATCACCTTAACAAAAAATCAAAACAAACATGAATTCAACATTACCGCAAGCCAACCATGACAGACACAAAAAAAGGAGGCTGAAGAAGTCGTAAGATGAAAACGTTTCCTCCAAGTGTAACTTAACAATTTAACAACTTTTAGTTAACAAAAAATCTATTCGCAAGTAATAGCAAAAATGTAATAAGTAAATAGTCTTCAAAACTTTAATACAATGAAAGCATTTGCCACCACAAAAATTCAAACATTAAAAACCCAAAATGTGAGCCGACTGAGAGAGGTCTGCGAGAGAAATGGGGAAACATAACAAAACAGCTACAGTATCAAGTATTGTCACAATAAAAACAATAAACAACAATTACTGCCAGGAACAAAATAAATTAAACAAACCTATTTAGTTTGCAATGAAACGCATTTTCTCACTTTAATTATTCGACCTTCAGACGTAAGTTTGAGGTCATGCAAAGTTCAGGCTCATCAAATGTTTATTCCGAGTAATTAAACCCTGATTAGACGTTGCAAAAGCAAGGACACTCGGACACCGTAATCACTTCCATCGCCTGCAGAGAGAAGTGTGACTGAAATATGGACGATAGTTCCCTAATAGGGATAAATGGTTCAAAAGCGTTTTATCATAGTGTCAGAAGCCCGACATAAAATATATCATGACAATAATAGGTTCTTAAAACTAAACAAGTAATATATATATATATATATATATATATATATATATATATATATATATATGGTGAAATAAAATAATTTTCATAAACAAAAATATACGGGTATTACTTCATTTTATTGTTGATTGAAAATCAACTGTGACCAGTCTCACTCTAGTCAGATAACTGGACAGTGATTTATAAATTTTGAAAATGCTAATAATGTAAATTAGCGAAATGCTTCAATCAACAATAAAATTAAGTAATACTCGTATATTCTTGTTTATGAAAATTATTTTATTTCACTATACATATTCAACAAGAAAAAATAATTCATCTAAGGATTACAATATATATATATATATATATATATATATATATATATATATATATATATATATATTAGTTACTTTTAATTTTATAATTACAACAAATATAAATACTGTATTTACATACATATGACAGAATCACAATATTAAGTGGTTAAATAGAAAGCCAATTTCCTTGGAATTTCCCATTTCCCTCTCTATTACAGTATTTGGTACTGGACTATTATTATTGTTTGTTACTATTAATTCGCTTTCTTTAGATTCGTTTAGAATTTATGAACCTGATGGTGGTCTATAACTTCTCATTTTATACACCTCTTACAATGCTTTACAAAGCATCTTTCTCCTATAATTCCATAAATATCTTTAGGTAATATATTTACGGCTATGGGAAATTTTGGTTGCCAAAGTGCTGGAAATTAATAAAGTTTTTAAAATTTAAATTAATGTATACATATTTGAAAAAACTGTAATAATATCAATCGTCACCCACTATAACTTAAGTAGATGAATCAAAACGCATTTTATTGACGATTAAAATTTGTACAAGATAGGCCTATACATAAGGGGAGTGTGGGGTAATAGAAAAATTGGAAAAATAGTGGGAGCTAAAACGTTATGCCTAGAAAATGGTTTACCTATATTTATTATAGAAATCTTGTTGCTGTTCATGACGAGCTGGTTGTTAATTACTTGTTACACTTTTGCTATTACTTGCGACCAGACTTTTTGTTAACTAAAGGTTGTTAAATTGTTAACTTACACTTGTGTAAATTATTTATTAATTATTAATTGGTAAAAACATTGAATATTAACATTTTACGTTAATAAAGTTCAATAAATAAAGAAACATAACCTACAATACAAACAAAACAGCTAAAGTATGAAATCATTAGGTATTAGGTAACTTAACCTAAATCTATGATTAAGCAATCTGTGATGAGTTCTCTCCTTACCAGTAGTGTCTGGCGCACCCAAAGATTATTGGCTTAAAAAAACAATTAGTGCGGAACACATCATAAAACAGAAGTGTATCTTCTAATAAACGAATTTATAAAATAAAAGCATGTAAGTCATTTAAATTGAAAAGAACGTAAGAAAAGTTCTAAGAGGGTTTTACAGTTCAATTTTCCTCATTATGGTGTCCTACAGGAGTTATAAGAATTCACACAGTACAGAATGTAATACAAACTTATCTATTATTGTAACTTGATTGTAATTTACAATGCATCATATTTATACATTTTACAATTACATTAAATTAATGTTTATAAAAGAGCTTGGTAATTAATCATAGCTCAATCTAATAACAACTCATTGTATGAGATAATTACCTACGTGTACATTTACCGTTGACGTATTTGTAAATCTAATAACAACTCATTGTATGAGATACTTACCTACGTGTACATTTACCGTTGACGTATTTGTAAATCTAATAACAACTCATTGTATGAGATAATTACCTACGTGTACATTTACCGTTGACGTATTTGTAAATCTAATAACAACTCATTGTATGAGATAATTACCTACGTGTACATTTACCGTTGACGTATTTGTAAATCTAATAACAACTCAGTGTATGAGATAATTACCTACGTGTACATTTACCGTTGACGTATTTGTAAATCTAATAACAACTCATTGTATGAGATAATTACCTACGTGTACATTTACCGTTGACGTATTTGTAAATCTAATAACAACTCATTGTATGAGATACTTACGTACGTGTACATTTACCGTTGACGTATTTGTAAATCTAATAACAACTCATTTTATGAGATAATTACCTACGTGTACATTTACCGTTGACGTATTTGTAAATCTAATAACAACTCATTGTATGAGATAATTACCTACGTGTACATTTACCGTTGACGTATTTGTAAATCTAATAACAGCTCATTGTATGAGATAATTACCTACGTGTACATTTACCGTTGACGTATTTGTAAATCTAATAACAACTCATTGTATGAGATAATTACCTACGTGTACATTTACCGTTGACGTATTTGTAAATCTAATAACAACTCAGTGTATGAGATACTTACCTACGTGTACATTTACCGTTGACGTATTTGTAAATCTAATAACAACTCAGTGTATGAGATACTTACCTACGTGTACATTTACCGTTGACGTATTTGTAAATCTAATAACAACTCATTGTATGAGATACTTACGTACGTGTACATTTACCGTTGACGTATTTGTAAATCTAATAACAACTCAGTGTATGAGATACTTACCTACGTGTACATTTACCGTTGACGTATTTGTAAATCTAATAACAACTCAGTGTATGAGATACTTACCTACGTGTACATTTACCGTTGACGTATTTGTAAATCTAATAACAACTCAGTGTATGAGATACTTACCTACGTGTACATTTACCGTTGACGTATTTGTAAATCTAATAACAACTCATTGTATGAGATACTTACCTACGTGTACATTTACCGTTGACGTATTTGTAAATCTAATAACAACTCAGTGTATGAGATACTTACCTACGTGTACATTTACCGTTGACGTATTTGTAAATCTAATAACAACTCAGTGTATGAGATACTTACCTACGTGTACATTTACCGTTAACGTATTTGTAAATCTAATAACAACTCATTGTATGAGATACTTACCTACGTGTACATTTACCGTTGACGTATTTGTAAATCTAATAACAACTCAGTGTATGAGATACTTACCTACGTGTACATTTACCGTTGACGTATTTGTAAATCTAATAACAACTTATTGTATGAGATACTTACCTACGTGTACATTTACCGTTGACGTATTTGTAAATCTAATAACAACTCATTGTATGAGATACTTACCTACGTGTACATTTACCGTTGACGTATTTGTAAATCTAATAACAACTCAGTGTATGAGATACTTACCTACGTGTACATTTACCGTTGACGTATTTGTAAATCTAATAACAACTCAGTGTATGAGATACTTACCTACGTGTACATTTACCGTTGACGTATTTGTAAATCTAATAACAACTCAGTGTATGAGATACTTACCTACGTGTACATTTACCGTTGACGTATTTGTAAATCTAATAACAACTCAGTGTATGAGATACTTACCTACGTGTACATTTACCGTTGACGTATTTGTAAATCTAATAACAACTCATTGTATGAGATACTTACCTACGTGTACATTTACCGTTGACGTATTTGTAAATCTAATAACAACTCATTGTATGAGATACTTACCTACGTGTACATTTACCGTTGACGTATTTGTAAATCTAATAACAACTCAGTGTATGAGATACTTACCTACGTGTACATTTACCGTTGACGTATTTGTAAATCTAATAACAACTCATTGTATGAGATACTTACCTACGTGTACATTTACCGTTGACGTATTTGTAAATCTAATAACAACTCAGTGTATGAGATACTTACCTACGTGTACATTTACCGTTGACGTATTTGTAAATCTAATAACAACTCAGTGTATGAGATACTTACCTACGTGTACATTTACCGTTGACGTATTTGTAAATCTAATAACAACTCAGTGTATGAGATACTTACCTACGTGTACATTTACCGTTGACGTATTTGTAAATCTAATAACAACTCATTGTATGAGATACTTACCTACGTGTACATTTACCGTTGACGTATTTGTAAATCTAATAACAACTCATTGTATGAGATACTTACCTACGTGTACATTTACCGTTGACGTATTTGTAAATCTAATAACAACTCAGTGTATGTGATAATTACCTACGTGTACATTTACCGTTGACGTATTTGTAAATCTAATAATAACTCATTGTATGAGATAATTACCTACGTGTACATTTACCGTTGACGTATTTGTAAATCTAATAACGACTCAGTGTATGAGATACTTACCTACGTGTACATTTACCGTTGACGTATTTGTAAATCTAATAACAACTCATTGTATGAGATACTTACCTACGTGTACATTTACCGTTGACGTATTTGTAAATCTAATATAATACTCCCTAGATTTACATTTTAACTCGATGCTATACAGAAGTAACATAACCTAAGAGTGATAAAAAAGGTTGTATAAACTCCTACAATACTATATACTTTAATCAAATAAACGGCAATTCTAATATACTATGTTTAAACATAACCTTCAAACAATCTGTATAATGAAGACGATAATAGCTGCAGACATTAACGATTATGTTTGACTATTTGAAATATGTAGAAAAATTCGTTTGTATCTACACTATTACGAGATTTCGTGAAAATTCCCAAGTGATGACACGTTCTATGTGTTACGCAATGTGAGACAAAATAGTTCAACACGTTCACAAAATAATTTAATTTTAGAAAAATAAATTGTAGTGACATCCTAAGTACGCGAATATTTACATTGTAGTATATCGCAATTACACAAGAATATACATTGTAGTGATACCACTAATACGCAAGTATTTACATTCGAAAGTACGCGAATATTTACATTGTAGTATATCGCAATTACACAAGAATATACGTTGTAGTGATACCGCTAATACGCAAGTATTTACATTCGAAAGTACACGAATATTCACGTGGCAGTGATATTATAGTTACGTAAGTATTTACGTTGTAGTAACATCGCAATAACGTGAGTACTAAAAGGGCAATGACTTATCACATTGCAATTACACAATATTTACGTTATAGTGATATTGCCTATACGCGAGTATTTACGTTATAGTGATATCGCCTATACGCGAGTATTTACGTTATAGTGATATCGCCTATACGCGAGTATTTACGTTATAGTGATATCGCCTATACGCGAGTATTTACGTTATAGTGATATCGCCTATACGCGAGTATTTACGTTATAGTGATATCGCCTATACGCGAGTATTTACATTCGAAAGTACGCGAATATTCCCGTGATAATGATATCGTAGTTACGTAAGTATCTACGTTGTAATGACATCGCGAGTACGTGAGTAGGGATATTAACTGTGTAATGACATATAAGTTCACATGTATTTATTTGTTATAGTACATCGCAAGTATGAGAGTTTTTTTTTAGTACATAGAATTTACGTTGTAGTAATATCAATAGTACGCGAGTATTTACGTTCGAAGGTACGCGAATATTCACGTGGTAGTTACGTAAGTATTTACGTTATACTGACATTACAAGTACGTGAGTGTACATATTAACTGTGTAATGACTTATAAGTTCGCATGAATTTACGTGTTGTAGTACATCGCAAGTATGATAGTGTTTTCTTTGTGATACATCGAATACGGTAGTGATATCGGTAGTACGCAAGTATTTACGTTGTAGTGATATCGGTAGTACGCGAGTATTTACGTTGTAGTGATATCGGTAGTACGCGATCATTTACGTTGCAGTGATATCGGTAGTACGCGAGCATTTACGTTGCAGTGATATCGGTAGTACGCGAGTATTTACGTTGTAGTGATATCGGTAGTACGCGAGCATTTACGTTGCAGTGATATCGGTAGTACGCGAGCATTTACGTTGCAGTGATATCGGTAGTACGCGAGTATTTAAGTTCGAAAGTACGTGAATATTTCCATGGTAGTGGTATTATAGATACGTAAGTATTTACGTTGTAGTGACATCGCTAGTACGCGAGTATTTACGTTTGAAAGTACGCAAATATTCTCGTTGTAATGATATCGTAGATACGTAAGTATTTATGTTGTAGTGACATCGCATGTACGTAAGTATTAGATTACTAACTGTGTAATGACTTATAAGTTCTCATGTATTTACGTGTTGTAGTACATCGCAAGTATGAGAGTGTTTTCTTTGTGGTCCTTCGAATCTACGTTGTAGTGATATTGGTAGTATACGAGTATTTACGTTGTAGTGAAATCAGTAGTACACGAGTATTTACGTTGTAGTGATATCGGTTGTACGCGAGTATTTACGTTGTAGTGGTAACAGTAGTACGCGAGTATTTACGTTGTAGTGATATCGGTAGTACGCAATTATTTACGTTGTAGCGATATCGGTAGTACGCGAGTATTTAAGTTGTAGTGATATCGGTAGTACGCGAGTATTTACGTTGTAGTGATATCGGTAGTACGCGAGTATTTACGTTTGAAAGTACGCGAATATTTCCGTGGAAGTGATATCGTAGTTACCTAAGTATTTACGTTGTAGTACGTCGCAGGTATACCAGTAGTGGCGGTGTAAGTACGGAGAAACAAGAACGAAGCGTCTTCTAGCCTGTTCCGTAGTGCAATTAAGTTTCTATGCAATCATGTTTTAATATTGTAGTAATTTTCTCTGACGATGATTGCATTGCAATCGAAATGTATATCAAGATTTTAACAAAAGGTTTATTCATTTTAAGAGGTTTAAAAAGGTTTTATTTATTTTTAGTAAAAAATTACACTAAGTTACTTACTCCATGTTATTTTTATATTTTAGAAACCTGTTTTAATTTCATTTAGCTAATTGTATAGTTTGCTTAATTGACAAGATATACTGCCTTGTTTATTGTCACGATATTTATGTACCCGTCATATTCAGAGATAATTGCTATATTTATGATTTATGTATCAGTAAAATTAATGTCAAGATAATACATTTCTAAACGTACATTATAGACCTACAG
>JBAIZL010000001.1:261653424-261725924 GCA_036971475.1 Prosapia bicincta
ATGCTTCAAGCCGGCAATCACAGAACGTAACATGACAAGGTGACGGCTAATCAAGTAATAGGGTAATTAGATGTGTCTAGGTGGGGGACAACAAAGTAGTAACAAGCGAATTTAGTTTGCATCCAGTAGTTAGTGGACCCTTTGCGAACGTGACAGTGCTCCGAATCAACCTCTACCAATGAAGAAACAGGTAAAGCATGTATTGATGATTATTTTCGCATGCCATTATTTAAAACGAGCATTTTTAAACTTAAATAAGGAGCGTGAAAAAGAGTAAAACGATCTATTTATTTTGGAATCTGTCACACCTTATACGAGATAGAATGCTGTAATACCGGGAAGAAAATAGGGGCGGCGGTATCCCTTTATGTTTGCAGCTTGCAGCAACTCTGAGTAAAAAACTTTACAAACAAATTAATTTAAATTTAAAGTTTGTCTGTCTTAATAAGACTTTGAAGAACTATTCAAAAACATCTTATGCGATTGGTTCAGAACTATATATTGTCAATTTTCAACGTCTCTGCTATTCTAAACATAAATCTGTTGAATATCACAGTTATGTCATTCATTGTCAAAATAATGTTTCACGTTTTTGGTGGGTTTTACATAATTCTGTTGAATATCACAGTTTATGTCATTCATTGTCAAAATAATGTTCCACGTTTTTGGTGGGTTTTACATAATTCTGTTGAATATCACAGTTATGTCATTCATTGTCAAAATAATGTTCCACGTTTTTGGTGGGTTCTACATAAATCTGTTGAATATCACAGTTTATGTCATTCATTGTCAAAATAATGTTCCACGTTTTTGGTGGGTTCTACATAAATCTGTGAAATATCACAGTTTATGTCATTTATTGTCAAAATTAATAATCCACTTTTTTGTTGGGTTCTATATAAATCTGTTGAATACCACAGTTTATGTCATTCATTGTCAAAATAATGTTCCACTTTTTTGGTGGGTTCTACATAAATCAGTTTAATATCACACTTTATGTCATTCATTGTCAAAATAATGTTCCACGTTTTTGGTGGGTTCTCATAAATCTGTTGAATATCACAGTTTATGTTATTGATTGTCAAAATAATGTTCCACGTTTTTGGTGGGTTCTACATAAATCTGTTGAATATCACAGTTTATGTCATTCATTGTCAATATAATATTCCAAGTTTTTGCTGGGCTCTACTTATATCTGTTGAGTATCGGGCCTGGGTAAATCTACTTCTGAACGGGTAATTTTTCAGGCGCCCCCCTCACTAGATTCTTGATTTTTCTGTATCCCAGTACTAAGAGCACCTTTTTTTAATTCTTTGAGCTACGTATATTTTTCCTGTCTTTTACTTTTTTTTTTAACCGGAGACGTTACTTGGAGTTACTTGAATTCAATCTCAACAGCGAGTAGATCTATTCAGGAGGCGACTCAGAACACATGATCTGTGATCCTACTCCGTATTATAATAGACCAAAGACTTCATGTCCCTACCATAATAATATTTATATTAACAACGATGTTATTATATCTGTTAAACTGTATGATCGCCCTAAAACCACAAACTAAACCAGTCGTACCGCAATAAAATATAGCACGTAGTAGATAATACTAAAAAATTTAGTAGCAAAGGATCTTTTCCAAGTCACGTCGAATTTGGTTTTCTCGTTCTGACAGAGCTTTGTTTATAGACTGCGTCTGCTTGCTTCAGTAAGTCACCTGCTAAGATGGGTTTTGTTTCCAAGTCGCACAGATTGACAAAACCGTGGAAGAAGAATGGAGGAACAATCGCAGTGACTCGTGCGAGAAAGTTAGTGCCGCATCAACAGGTGGGCTCAGCAAGGTCGAACTATTCGGCGTCGTCAAAGTAGGCTGTATACATTGCGGGGAAAGGCTTTGCAAGTCATTTGCCGATTTGCGGTTCACTTTCTTAAGCACATAATTTACGGAATCAGCCATTTTGCTTGAAATTACACGTTTTGTTCAATATTAATACTTCTGTGTTATTCTAGTTTCCAGCATTTTATAAATTTTGTAAAATCTCTTTATAATGAGGTTAATTTATAATGATGTCATTTGCTCTATATTACTACTCATTATTATTAATTTAAAAATATAATATATATATTTACTCATTTATGTAACATATTTTTAACACCTCGATAAAACACTATAAATAAACAATTTATTTTTCAGTACAACATTATACAATGAAAATATTGAAAAGAACCCCAATACCATAAAAATAATAAAAAAATAACAAAAGAAACAAGTTACTTAAGATTAAACCCTTATGTACATTTCGATGACCTTGTCATCATCAACAGAGGGTCTTATTACAAAAATACAATCTAGCAAACAAGAAGTTACAAAATAGTTTGAAAGTTATCACTAGATTCTTGTTTACTAGATTGTATTTTTGTAATAAGACCCTCTAATGATGACAACATGGTCGTCGAAATGTACATAAGGGTTTAATCTTAAGTAACTAGTTTTATTTGTTATTTTTGATAATTTTTGTAGCATTGTGGTTCTTTCCAATATTTTCATTGTAATACATTGTACCACTGTGCTCTTATTATTGTGTATTACATTATGCATTTGAAAAATCTATTGATGCAGTTCATGTTATTGTTATCTCTACTATTTTGACCACATAGCAAATTTAAATCTCTTATTCACATTTTTCCTTATTTATTCTATCCTCTATTTCTCCTTCATGCCTCAAATTATTAATAATTCTCATTTATAAAATATTCGTATTCTCTACGTGCTTTGGTCCTTTCATTATTGATTCTATTATTGAAATAAAGGTGGGTACATTAATAATTTCTATTATTGGCTCCATTATGATTCAATTATTGTTTCCACTATTGACTCCATTATAGGCTCCATTATTGACTCCATTATTGGCTCCATTTTTTATTCCGTTTCTAGCTACAGTATGACTCTAATGTTATCTCTATTATTTGCCTATTGATAATAGTTTAATTATATGCCTTTAAAAAAATAATAAAACATTTCTCTTTTTCTTAGTTCAAAATTTAGTAGACGGCTTGAAAGAGGGAATTTATGTAGTATATTGTTCCCTTTTACGGAGTTTCGCCTACTAGCCGTTCTACTGACATTTGCATAACATTTGATTTTTGCGAAAATTGTTTTAACATAAACTCTAAATAACCTCTAAGTAAAGAAGCGTCGTGTTTACTTTCAACTATTTTCGTGACGATCCGTTTATCTAACATCTAACTGAAAATATCCTTACACCGTAAACTATGTCAATTTTCTTCATTTCAAAAAGTGAACCAAAACAATTTTTATTTCGAAAGCTATTTTTTGTTGCGATTAAACTGCTATTGTTACCAAATAGACGGACTTCACGAGCCGTATCTGGTTGTTGGTTGCACTCGTATTGTTTCTGAACAGTGCTTGCGGTTGCACATTCAAACAATCAGGAGTAATCAGCGGTTTACTTGCAACCAGTACTTACCGGAAACTAGATTTACTGCATTCCACATCGCAATCGGGACCAAATTGCATTTTACTTTCAGCACAGTTATGCAGTTAGAAAGCCTTTACCCATGACGTCACTCGCGGGATGGATGAGTATACTCTAAAGCAGGTCTACAAATTTATTATTTTACTATGCCATCAAAAACACCTATAAACTAATTAACTAATTTTGTAGATAAACAAGAACTATCAGTGCAAATCTATGGTGTCATACTTGACAAAAACAACCAGTTTAATATTTTAGAGACATTTAAAAATAAACAAATTTGTTGTATTATAAAACACACACACACACACGCGCGCCCGTTGTATTATAAAACACACACACACAAACACACGCGCGCGTGTGTGTGTGTGTTGTGTGTGTGTGTGTGTGAATATTGTTTTTCCTCCATCACGATCAACCCCTTATATAAATGTGTGTGTGTGTGTGTATGTGAATATTGTTTTTTCCTCCATCACGATCAACCCCTTATATAAATGTGTGTGTGTGTGTGTGTGTGTGAATATTGTTTTTCCTCCATCACGATCAACCCCTTATATAAATGTGTGTGTGTGTGTGTGTGTGTGTGTGTGTGTGTGTGTGTGTGTGTGTGTGTGTGTGTGAATATTGGTTTTTCCTCCATCACGATCAACCCCTTATATAAATGTGTGTGTGTGTGTGTGTGTGTGAATATTGTTTTTCCTCCATCACGATCAACCCCTTATATAAATGTGTGTGTGTGTGTGTGTGTGTGTGTGTGTGTGTGTGTGTGTGTGTGTGTGTGTGTGTGTGTGTGAATATTGTTTTTTCCTCCATCACGATCAACCCCTTATATAAATGTGTGTGTGTGTGTGTGTGTGAATATTGTTTTTTCCTCCATCACGATCAACCCCTTATATAAATATGTGTGTGTGTGTGTGTGTGTGTGAATATTGTTTTTTCCTCCATCACGATCAACCCCTTATATAAATGTGTGTGTGTGTGTGTGTGTGTGTGTGTGTGTGTGTGTGTGTGTGTGTGTGTGTGAATATTGTTTTTTCCTCCATCACGATCAACCCCTTATATAAATGTGTGTGTGTGTGTGTGTGTGTGTGTGTGTGAATATTGTTTTTTCCTCCATCACGATCAACCCCTTATATAAATGTGTGTGTGTGTGTGTGTGAATATTGTTTTTCCTCCATCACGATCAACCCCTTATATAAATGTGTGTGTGTGTGTGTGTGTGTGTGTGTGTGTGTGTGTGTGTGTGTGTGTGTGTGTGTGTGTATGTGTGTGTGTGTGTGAATATTGTTTTTTCCTCCATCACGATCAACCCCTTATATAAATGTGTGTGTGTGTGTGTGTGTGTGTGTGTGTGTGTGTGTGTGAATATTGTTTTTTCCTCCATCACGATCAACCCCTTATATAATTGTGTGTGTGTGTGTGTGTGTGTGTGTGTGTGTGTGTGTGTGTGTGTGTGTGCATATTGTTTTTCCTCCATCACGATCAACCCCTTATAAATGTGTGTGTGTGTGTGTGTGTGTGTGTGAATATTGTTTTTTCCTCCATCACGATCAATCCCTTATATAAATGTGTGTGTGTGTGTGTGTGTGTGTGTGTGTGAATATTGTTTTTTCCTCCATCACGATCAACCCCTTATATAAATGTATGTGTGTGTGTGTGTTTGTGTGTGTGTGTGTGTGTGTGTGTGTGTGTGAATATTGTTTTTTCCTCCATCACAATCAACCCCTTATATAAATGTGTGTGTGTGTGTGTGTGAATATTGTTTTTCCTCCATCACGATCAACCCCTTATATAAATGTGTGTGTGTGTGTGTATGTGAATATTGTTTTTTCCTCCATCACGATCAACCCCTTATATAAATGTGTGTGTGTGTGTGTGTGTGTGTGTGTGTGTGTGTGTGTGTGTGTGTGTGTGTGTGTGTGTGTGAGTGTGTGTGTGTGTGTGTGTGTGTGTGTGAATATTGTTTTTCCTCTATCACGATCAACCCCTTATATAAATGTGTGTGTGTGTGTGTGTGTGTGTGAATATTGTTTTTTCCTCCATCATGATCAACCCCTTATATAAATGTGTGTGTGTGTGTGTGTGTGTGTGTGTGTGTGTGTGTGTGTGTGTGTGTGAATATTGTTTTTTCTACCATCACGATAAATGTTTGAAGGTTGAACTATAGGGATAAAAATAATTCTTTAAATTTTGTAGTATTTTTAATTTTAACATTTTTAAATACAGTGAAATGAAAAATTCATATAAATAGTATTTCACAAATATACTTCGTATACTATAATTGCAATTAATAGTTCTCAAAAAGTATCTTTTGGGACAAGTTACTCCCGGGTAGTAAATTTAACATTCCTGTTGGTAATTATAATGAGTTTTTAAGGTGGGTTTTAAATTTTGTTTTCTCTAATTGTTGGTATTCCACAGCGACCTACCACAGCCTGTGAAAGGATACAAATTTGCGTAAATATAAGGTTATGTAAAAACGCTCTCCGAGCGTGGCAATAGGGAAACATTCTAACAGGGCCGTTACCTCGCATAACATCACTCGAGCGCACCCATGAGAGTGTTTGCTATAGTGACGGCGTACTGGTAAGGACGTAAGGCGAGGTAGGACTAAGGTGGGAACGTAATTTGGTAATATGGTTGAGGTATCCTTGGGAACAGGATAATTAACCTGAATAGGAATCCTCTCAAACGGTTAAGAAAACGAATCTACCCACCACGCTTATTTTCTTTTCAATTTTATTAAGAACAATTTCTTTAAACATATAACACTGAAAAGAAAGAGTTACCAGTGTAGAAAGTGATTAACCTTATTTGAGGAATTACTATTGTTTGGAGTAACAAACTTTGAGAGTTCCTTAGAAGTATTTTTCTAGGAATCCCCCGTCATCTTTCCATCCTCCATCGATCCTTATTTTGTCTCCGAGTTGACACACCTTAGCCGTCTGGAATACTAGTCCCGAAGCTACCTAAACCCGGAGTATTGTCCCATGCGCGACCTTTCTTCAATTCCTTCTATTAGCTCACACTCTCCTCATATATATCTTGTACAAATTTTCAATCGTTAATAAGATACATTTTTATTCATCTTATCAAGTTAATTTTGGATCCTTACATTATTTTTTTTAGAGGATTACAATTAATATTAATACAGTTTTTTCAAATATTTATTCAATAATTAAATTATAAAAATTTGGGCGTTTTAGATCGGCATCGAAATAAGGATCTTCGTGTTCGTGGTCTAGCGCTTTGGCACTGAGCCAACTTTCCCATAGCTAGAAATGTACTCCTCAAGGGTGTATATGAATTTTTCTTTTTCTCCTATCTGGTTGTTGTAAAAACCTTCATTGCACATCCTTAAATTGTTGCCATGGTTACTGCACAGTACCATACGCAATGATCTAGGAATAAAAATATTGATATAATAAAATAAACAAACTGAATTAAGGGTATCGAATCTTTCTTTATAAACTGGAAATGATAAAGAAAAGCGAAGAGAAATAGTAACATACAAAAATAATAGTCCAACACCAATGTATAGAAAGGAAAATGGAAAATCTTCTCTTTTGCCACTTGATGTTGTTATTCTGAAATAAATATATACATATTTATATTAATTGTAATTATAAAGTAAAAAGAAACTAAAATAAAATGTTTCTTTGTTGATTTAAGTAGTAATTTACTTTTTTTTTAAATGTTCTATATGACCTGCTTAGTGTTATATTTTGGTTAATTTATTGAACATAAATTTAAGTTTTAATGTAGGCTATTTTATACTTCTTTTTTTATGTGTGATCATTATAGTGTTGTTTGTAAATGTATTTTTATGTTATTAGTAACATTATGATGAGGAAATACGAAGAGATATTAGCTAGAATTACAACCCTATTATGTTTAGAAAGTTTTATTTAGTTTCGGCGTAAATTTAAATAATATAAATGAAACAATACTAGAAAAATAATAGTTGTTATGTGCAACTAACAACTATCTTAGTCTCACTAAGAAGGTATTTGTAAGGTAATACCCCTCCTTATCCCTTACCATAAGGATATCCTAGCCCCCAGGCTTCCTGCATGATCCGTCGGGGGTTAAAAGAAAACGTGATGCCATTATTCCCTCTACATCATCAACCTGTGTAATGTACATCCCTATCTTTAGCTTACATATATCCCCAATCCTTTCCTAGCATTCGTAGACGATAATAGACAGACAGATTAGTTTTCCCTACGGAATAATGGTATATTTGCTGAACAAAGATAAGAAAAAACAATGACCTACAGCAGAGCAACGCCATCTGGAGTGTAAATCTCTAATTTCCCTTTAATTATTTACTTAAGAAAAAATAATGATTTTCAGTAACACAATGACCTACAGCAGAGCAACGCCATCTGGAGTGTAAATCTCTAATTTCCCTTTAATTTTTTACTTATATTTAAACAATACGTAAAACTGAAACCTTAGCATAATTATTGTGATGTTATATTATATTCTTGTGAAAATCCATACAAAATTGAGAATTTTTGTTAATAAGAGGAAACATCTATGAGTGAGATTCCTTGTTTAAAATTAATGTTCCTTTTGAAAGGTTACACGAAATTTCACCGGATATTAATTAAAAACTTTGAAACAAAAACTCTCTCTAGACAACTGAAACGTGTTGGCATTTACAACTATAATTAAGTAAATCTTTTATTTGCATCACAGTGTTATAGTTTCAACTAGTAGTGAAATGTAACAATGTATCTCACTGTGGTTTAGTACCTTGCTCTGGTAGCCGTAAAGAGCTTTAATAAGATTTGTAAAGGTTTTACACAAGCCTAACTACTAAACTATTTTCTACTTTCGTTTTGTGTGTTTTGCTCTTGTTTGTACAATTTTATTTGTACAAACATCCTACTTATTTGTTACTATTCCGGTTGTTTTATATTTTAATTATTTACGACGTATTTCTATATAAACTTCATTTTATAGCATTTGTGTTGTTTATTATCTTATTTTCGTTTTAGTTTTACAAATAATGTTAGATGTAATGCATTTCTCTATACTGTATACATTTATTACATCGCTTTGGTTCTATTTTGGAGATTCTGAATTTCTTTAAGAAATTAGAGATTTACACTCCTGATGGCGTTGTTCCGTTTCTGTAGGTCATTGTGCCACTGAAAATCATTGTTTTTTCTTATCTTTGTTCAAGAAATATATCATTATTCCATAGGGAAAACTAATGTTTTTGTGCCAGTCTTTCTATTATCATCTAGGAAAGGATTGGGGATATTTGTAAGATAAAGATAGGTATGTACATTAACCCCCGACGGATCATGCAGGAACCCTGGAACATGGGCGCCCATGTATAATTTTATAGGGGGGGCCAAATCTGATCCTGGGGGGATGGGATTCCCTCTATGAGAAGGGGGACCGGGGGGAAAAAATGGTGAGTTTTTAGGCACTTTAGAAAATTTGAAACTTCTAATTTTTACAGGCTTTTTTGTATCGATTAATTTATTTTTTTATAGAATGTGTGAATCTTTATTCCTTAAAATACTAAAAAATTTAATAAAAAGCTCTGA
Organism: Prosapia bicincta; assembly: GCA_036971475.1. Taxonomy (NCBI): domain Eukaryota; kingdom Metazoa; phylum Arthropoda; class Insecta; order Hemiptera; family Cercopidae; genus Prosapia; species Prosapia bicincta. The sequence continues at coordinate 261,662,483 of JBAIZL010000001.1, forward strand.
GATAAAAGGAAACGTCCCTATAGTATGGCTATATTAGTAGAACATGAATGTATGGGTAAATGGGTTGAAATAATATTGGAGTGTATAAAGTTAAATTATAGTACTATGCAAATCCCTGTATTAGATGAATTATTATTAGACCTACTTCATAAATGGTTTGTTTGTTCCCTTGTTTTGTTTTATGTTATGAATAAAGAAGTAGCAAAGTAAAAGTTTTTCACTGGCATAGACATTAGTATGAGTCCTATAGTAGAACAAAAGGGTGGTAGTGTAGGGTGTAGGTACATCTCTTAAACTTAAACAAACAAGAAAAACAATAAGTTGAAAATATATAAGTAAGTATAATAAATAAGTAAGAGAAAATATATAAGTTGAACAAACAAGAACTGTTCCGGTTGAAACAAACATGTATCACGAAACTATTCAAATAATTAAATAGAGAATATAATAACAAAAGTTGTTTAAACGTACTTGACGTTTGCGTTTCTTATGTTTCGTTATTAGAAAATGTTTTCCCTTACCAATTAGGCTAATAATTTATCAATTTTGTAAATCGTAACACGGTACCCGTACACTATATTCAATATATGATCTCCCTGCTTCCTACTTGCACCCAATACACAATACAGTACTACAATGTCGAACGCAGATGACATGCAACAGAGAAGAAATGCAGCGTCAGGCGGAAGGGCCTAGGTTGTCCTTCCTGTCACGTTTTCCTTATCATTGGGATAGCTGGCTCGCTGTGTCAGCATCTAGGATATTAGTCCTGTCCTGTTTAACTGTTTTTTTTTTTTTAATTGACGCAACCATTAACTGGTCCACATTGACATAATCACATAATTTTTTTTTTTTAATTATTTAAAAAAAATTTTTTTTTTTAAAATAAATAAAACTTCTAAACCACAAGTAACATTTATTTAAACCTTATGTACATTTCGATTGCCCAGCAATCATCTTCAGAGGTATTTAAAAAAGGTTTTATTTATTTAAAAATAAACATTACGCCACAGTTGCTTCATACATTTATAATCACATAATATGGATATACGATAGTTTCTGACTTTAAAACCTACTTCCTTCAGTCAAGGTGTTAATATAGCAGAATCGCATAAATATACTATTTATATTGTAAATACTGTGAAAATTTATTATAATTAAAATATAGTTCCTCCGCATCAGCTGAAAATAAAAAAGAAATATTTATACGAAAGTCTTAATAATTTTAATTTGTATTTTTCTGGGAGCTAGGGGGCCACGGCCCCTCCCTGCCCGTGTGTATGGGCGCCCATGCCCTGGAAGCTAGGATATCCTTATGGTAAGGGGTAAGGAGGGGTATTACCTTACAAATACCTTGTTAGTGAGTCTATGGCAGGAAAGATATGCACCTCTTCTTCCGCTGCCTACTCGAAATTTTAATGACATGCAAATAAAAATTAGTACTTCCATTTTTGCCAAGCTGTGACCCTGAGGATGTTCCCCTGCGTCACCTGGAAGATAACTGTGAAGCAGATTTATAGTAGAATGAATGTTTTATATGTATATCGTGGGTAAAGCTAGGTGGTTAGAAGGGAACAATGGCATCACGTGTTTACCATTACCAGTAGCACTCTCTCCCGGCGTCTTATAAAGTCCTCTACGCTTTACACCTCCTTGTAAGATTAAGGGTAGATGGACTTATGTAGGACCAAGGAAAAGATATTTATACCCTGCTATTGGAAATAGGGGAAAACTATGCCATTGTGTGAGCAGGATCGCTTACCTAAAATAGTTGTTAACCTGGGTGTAGTAAAAACATTTACCAGCCACCATAGAGTTTTATTTACTCATCCGAGATCTGTGACCATAGAAATGTATTTTTTGTTTCCTCAGCCAACCAATACCAGAGGCTTTTCTCCTTTCAATTTCACTTCAATTCGAAGGAAATTATTTAGTTTTGTACTACAATTTTTTCTGTAGTTTGAAGACACCCTGGATCGTTGTCATTTACAAATTAAAAAAAACTTTGACATTTAGAAAATTATAACAAGGAAAAAAGATCAAGAAACGGAAGAATATTAAATGAAACTGATTTGGTCAGCAATTGCAATTTCAAAACTTTTAAATAACGTGGTTTACAATATAAAATGTTCTTAAAACACCGCTGACTCAACGATAGAAAAAGCAAGTACAGTAATCTATTTAGTGCATTGAACTGTTTTATTTCCACTCCCGTCCTTAATGGAACCGGTTCCACAAAGCGTAACAGAGTAACAGTTTCCTTATTAAAAGATGGGAAAGGATTCCATTCCACCGCGCAGTAGTTACAGGAACAACACTGCAATGAATATTGTTTTCCACCTTTGTAATGATGGTGGAGAGAATGAAGAACTGGACACTTCTATCAGAACAGGTCAAAAATATTAGTTCTGGTTCCTTGTACAATATATATATATATATATTTAATAAATTAAAAATATTTCAAAAACAAGAATACTTTTAATACGTATGTTCTTCAAAGCTTTTCGCCATTAAAACAGTACTAGCATCTTCAGGAAAAATAATTATGTCTAATTATAATTATCTTAATATAATTATATTATTCTGGACATAATTATTTTCCTGAAGATGCTAGTACTGTTTTAATGGCGAAAAGCTTTGAAGAATATACCTATTAACAGTATTCTTGTTTTTGAAATATTTTTAATTTACTAAATATATTACATGAAAACATATCACCATGTATATACATATATATATATATATATATATATATATATATATATATATATATATATATATATACATAAACACACACACACACACACACACACACACACATATATATATATATATATATATATAGATAGATAGATTAGATAATATATAATTCACAGGGGCTACTTCAAATGACCAAAGATCATCTAACCAAAATACGCAGCTGTCAAATAACCAAGTCATTTGAAGGCAACCCTCGCGTAAATTGTGTGTGCAATTTTGGTTAGATGAATTTTCGTCATTTGAAGGCAACCCAATTCACATCACCAAACGATGGACTGTTTATAAACCTCTTTATAAAGTTGAAGTAACAAAAGATTACATTTTTAGTTATAAGTGAAGAACAATTCAATGAAATAAAATAAAATATCCTTTTTCAATACATACGGCTTATAAATTATTGCAACACCAGTACCATAATTATAAACAAATTTGTTCAAATATGTTCAGATATGGTGGAATGTCTACGAACAACAGGACGAAATTGTACTCTGTGTTTCGTCTGATTACATTTTAATTAAATAATTGGCCATAGACATTTTATAATTTATAACCACTTAGCGGGTGGACACATCGCCCTACCCCGGCGGAGATCATATTTACAGGGGTAAACAACCCTGTTGATGCGAATCCCATATTCCCAGAACCAGTGAATCATTATGTCCTTCAGTACTACCAATTATATGTAGCTAATTCCTTCATTTAGCTTTCCTTTCACATTCTACATTTGTGAAGCAAGGTTCGATATCGTTAATCCAAATAGTTGTTTAGTTTATTGTTTTCATTCATTTTTAATCATAGAGTAATATTTACGATATTGTGTGGTAACCATGGCAACAATTTAAGGTTTTACAACGGAGGTTTCCGCGACTACCCGTTGGGGACAGAAAAAAATTAATATATTTTTTTTATACATTTCTAGCTATAAGAGAGTTGGCTCGGTGCCAAAGTAATGGATTTCAAACGTGTAGTTATTCAGTTCGAATCCAACCTGAAAATAAATCTATTAATATTAATTGCCAACCAAAAGAGGTTATAAAAATGTATTTGAACTTGATTGGATGAATAAAAACGTATTTTATTAACGATTGAAAATTTGTACAATATATATGTATATATATATATATATATATATATATATATATATATATATACATATACAGTCGAGCCTCTGTATAACGAAGTCGATTATCCAGAGAAAAGATTCGTTGTAGAGAGGTATTCGTTATTGAGAGGTTGTGTTGTCAAGAATGCTCCCACCCCAACTTACTGATCTTACCGCACTACGTACATACGATAATAAAAGGGATACAGTATGATATCGCAAGCGTAGTTAGTGTAATAGGCCAATGTTAATATAGGATAATGTTTTATAATGTCTCAATTTATTTGAAATTCAAGTTGTTAAAAATGTTTTATTAATGTTTTCAGAATGTTTCTTCATTGTACATTAATAGATATCCATATTCAATATTTTTCATAGGGTCTACTCTGTATAGGCTATTATGATAAGTTATCTAATGCTTATGAAAACTTATAGTCACAATATTTTTAAAAATTATTTTTCTGTAGTGTAGCTTTAAATTTTTTATTACTCCCTGATCGAGTGGTTGAAGTATCGATGTAACATTTGGTGGAAGGAAAAACACATTGACATTCTTCAGTTTGGAATTGATGTCATGCGGATGTGCAGGGCAGTTGTCGATGAAAAGTGCAATTTTCCTTTTCCAACCGTTACTTGCGTTAAAGCCACAGTGTCCTAATGATACTGCAACATTGAAATGAGTGATAAAAGAAAATGGTGGGAGGATGGGAATGTACTGTATGGCTGTACAGTAGGCCTAACTATAAATGCTGAGTTCTTAGAATTCCTAACCGATGAGTCACTGCATTCTTAACTGAACCGAACTATAACATGCAGTCAATTGCCGACATGTGTTTCGCCTACCATTCTTGGTTTTGTTCACCTACTCTGCTGAAAATAAACAATTTTCTGGAAATGACATTGTGAGCTGCCTATACAACACTACACTTCTTCGGTTGAAGTGAAGGAAAAACTTCGTTATCGAGAGGTCCGAAATTCGTTATATAGAGGTAAATAAGCAGTATAACTTCTAATATGTCATGGGACAAGGTAAAAAATCGTTGGGATTTTGTTATCTGGAGGTTCGTTATATAGAGGTTCGACTGTATATTTAGTATATTTATATACTGTATATATATATATATAGATAATAGATAGATAGATATAAAGAGAGTGTTAAGTAATAAAAAAATTGAATAAAGAATAAAACTTGTGTGAAGTTTATTTAATTTTATATACTCAAATAATAAAAAGCATGATTTTATTTTCATGTAGGCAACTATTTGATCTTCAATCTAAGTTATATACTAATAAAATATATAGGCCTTTTTAATATTAAAGTAAGGTTACTATTTTATCATTTATGTTAAACAGTAAATTTTACTAACAAATGTTTTTCTACAACATAAGCAAATTCGGTTTACCTGGGGAGTATGAAATTCGCAGGAAATCGGTAAAATATAAAACCTAGTACTTGGTATTCTAAGAACGAAAAATGTTGAAAAAATACAAAAACAACCCAACTTTACGACACACGTGAAATATTATAAACTGTGTATTTCTTTTTCTTTTTTTATTGTACACACAAAATATTATAAATTTATATATGACGAAAGATGAACCAAATAATCACTTAAAACGTCTGAAAATCCCGTATTGCACGCTTGGCACAAAATGAAGGACACTACACATATCAACCGGTTAGCATACTTTGTGAAGCGTTTTTTTTTTTCAACTAAACCTAAACGGATACTTTTTAGTGTATTGTAATCTATTATAACACAGTGCACTGTTATAAAGATACTTAGAATTTATAAAGTTTCATGTGTGTTTGTAAAGGTTATTTTTTAATTTCTTTCAAAATATCTACTATTGGAGTTTATGCGCCTAATGTTATTACTTTTTCGTGTTTCTGATAACTTTTTACATTCCCAGGTAAAATACATTTTGTTATATAATTAATATAGTGCGCTCCGATGAATACCCAAAGTTCTTCTTTAGCGATTCGAAAACAAAGTAAATCGTTATTCTTGGGGCAAAGAAATTGCCCATTTGTGAATGCATTTTCGGTTTACGTGGCCTTTCAAAAATATGGATACCAGCCCTCTATCCTGAAACGATTCTCGATACAATTGTATAGGTGTGAACATCTACCTCTACTCACATGCCTATACTATTCTACATGAACCCATTCCCGCACGAACCCAACCCCCAACTCACTGGTGGTCACCCAAGCGACTTGCATGCAGGCAGCTTGTCTTAGAGCTCTCACATACCCACGGGTTCCGTGAAGCGTTACGTACTGGTCACCGGCCCTTCTCTAGCGTACCGTCAGAACACGCCTCTGATAGCTTCGGTTCTGGTGTACCATCGAGCCGAACCCCGGTGTGTAATAGCTAAAAGCCAGACTCTCAAAATGAGGTAGGAAAGACTGTAGCCGACAGCCACTGTTTACAAATCCTAGGGCTATTCGTTATGACTGGGATTCGGAACTCAGCAATCATGACGTCACCTCTTCCTAATCAACTGATTACCTGTTGAGAAAGTTTACCTCCGCGACTTACCCAAACAAACAGGTCGTAAAGCTTAGTTTAAGCATAAAACTCATACACTTGGCCCCTTGTTGAACCAATCGGTGTCACAGATACTCATTGCATAGGTCGGAGTTACAAACCCTGCCTGGGAACTTTAACGATTCTCGGGTCCGTAATTATTCTATAAAAGAACTTCAAGGCAAATCGGTTAATTTTACAACGGTGACTTAGCAGTAATGGAAGAGTACATTAAACGACTCTAACAGACAAAGCACTCTCGCCATTTTTACAAATATAACGAGTACGAGCGCTTTGTGAAAGCAAAGGAATCGTTTAATAAAATCTATCCATGCATGGGAGTTTTCTCCGGATTCTTTCTTCTCCAAAGTTTGCAATTTGAGCTCTAGTGAAGATAAGGTAAGCTAAATAAGGTTTTTTAAAATAATTTTACGAAATACTGTATAACTAAGGTGTATAACGGTGGAAATCCAGTACGAGCACCAATTTTCTATCTAGTTACTATCTGATCCTCCGAGGGGGAAAATGGAATGTTTTCCTAAACATTCCCGGGCTTCAAGTACAGAGGAAAATGTTAGTTATGTGGGCTGGACCTGAAAGTGTGAGGGTTTAAGAGAAAAACAAGAGGCTTGCTTGTAACCCCAGATGCCGCTTGTTTCGGCACTCAGGCGGCCGGCCTCGTTATTGTTTTCACATGACAATATGACACGCACTCTCTTTTACAGATGAGCTCATATCTGTGATCGTAGTTAATGAAATAGTTATTGCGTAATGCTATTGGTGCATTCATTATAATTTTCACGCATACTTTCGTTTTAAATAATAAATGCAGAGGTAATAAAAGTTATACAAATTTTTATAAATAAATTTATATTTAATTCATTTAATTAAAGATGGAAAAAAGGATTGGTTTCCTTTGTGTTTTTGCAACGGCTATCATTTTCAGGGATTTGGGATCAGGGCTGGGGTTAAAGAGTCGCTCTTTTGAACGCTGAAAGGGATTTTTGTGGTTAGGGGAAATTATAGTTTCTGTGGTACAGAAACGGGAGAAGTGGCTGACTCCGTTTCTTTTTTATTATTTCGTCAATGTTTTTTTAAATTTAAATATTTTTTCAAATCAATATCATTAAATTAAACAAAACTAACAGAGATTTTTACAAAGCAAATACTAAGGTAAAACTCACATCTAACCTTAATATTGGACTTAGCCTATCACTATTGGTTAATCTAGGGTTTGTTGAGAAAAACGTTACGTTTGGGTCAAGTGTTATGTGTGATCCAGAAGGACGTTAGGATCGGAAGTTGGAAGGGTCGGACGGTTCACAATTGGGTCTCTGAATTCTCGGATTTGTGAGTAGGCTGGGCTTTCGGATCTACCGAAAAGGTTAGCTGGGAGTGAGGGGAAGAAATTTGCAAATATTTCTTTTATAATCATGCTAATGAAAATAATAAAAGAAATGAGAAAGAAGTTTTGGAAATTAAAAGAAGTGTGGTCCAAATGAAGGAAGTGTAAATGAATGAGTAAACATAAATCTGCACAAAAAGATGGAAATTTGTTTAAAACATAAAACACGTAAGAGAAACGAAAGAGAAAATTAGAAGCACGTCAGGGGAAAGAGAACGGAAAAAATGTGTATGAGATCCAACAAAATTATTTGGATGAACAGATCTTTTATCAAACACTTGTAAATGTTTATAAACTTTATTATAGTAGCACTTATAAACAAGTTCATGCCCCAGTTTTTACATGGGCCAGACAGGGAGGTCCTTCATACGTTACCAAGAACATATAAAAGCACTAAAAAACAATAATTACCAATTAAACCTCGCCAATCATCTCAACTCCACAAAACATACAACTACATAGACATAACATCTAACCTACAAATTCTTCATAAACAACACAGAAATAACCAACGCTACACAACCGAACAATACGAAATATATAGGCACTTCGAACTGCACCCTACACACATACTCAATACACAATTACATTACAACTCACGCGCACGTTTTGACACCATAACTCCTAATACTCACAAAATACACCCACACCACAATAATATAAAACCTATGGAAACATTAAGATCAGTTACGGTCTGAGTTGACAATGGGACACATCTCCCGAAACGGTCGTCCTCAACAAGCAAATTAAGTGCTACTATAGGCAAGTTTATAAACATTTACAAGTGTTTAGTGAGAACTAGTAGCTCACGTGAAGTTGGAATCAAAAAAATATAAAGATCTTTTAAATTAAGGGCAAAATTTTGCATTTCAAAAACCGTAAAATTATTTTATATGTTTATACAAAGTTTAAACATATTAAAACTGTCAACATTCAAAACCTTTAATGTTTCGTCTGAAACAATACATCTGAAGGAAGGAGTCTTCTTACAAAACCAGTCACCAACGAGGCGCGCGCGCTCTTGCGGCATTTACCCGTCATCAATTATTACTCTGCCAACACTGTTCATTAAAAACAAAGAACTGGACTTCGTTCCAGCTACTTAATACCAGTCATTAATAACAGATTAATAGTTTACGTGAACTGACAGTAAAGGGTACTTGTTGATCGTATCTGTGATGACCTTTGTGGATACCTTAGAGCCACAGAGAGAACAAAATACTTTTGTAGTTCCAGTAGAAAACAAATTTAACAATGCGAGGCGAGGCATGGCGAGGAATGTAATGAAGATGTTAATGACCGGGAAGGAATTAAAACCCTTTTATTATTATCTACTTATAAATCTTTTTATGATCTTATATTTCTTATTATATGAGCTTTGAATATAATAAAAACACTGTAACTGTACTTGATAAACATTATGTTTATTCTAAAAGTAGAAAATAATCTACGCATAAAGGTAAAAGTCAAAATAGTGAACTCAAAAGTAATAAACATACAACAAACTAGTTTCGGCGACGATGTCGCCTTCCTCAGTACCTGGCCACTACCAACATATTGTCAAGCTATCGTACACGTTAAATAAAACAAACAAGATAAAACATACAAAGTGAAGCAATAAAATTAATCTACTACATAGCACAACACTTGCTCATTTAAAAAACAAGCCGGAATACTCAGCGACGGCCAAGCATTGCCTGGACAACCAGCATTACTTTACGCCTGACCATCCTAATTTGTTGAAGCAAGTCACGAGGTACAATAGTATGAATGCTTGGGAGACATGGTTTATAAACAAATTTCAAGATGTCTCAGTAAACAATAAGTCGGGCCCGGTCCAGGGCTCCTCCCTTCTGTATCCAAATTCTTTGTTGTTCCGCTAAGCATATGATTCATAACAGTTTTTTTGTTTCAGATCTAATAAGTGTTAAATTAGTTGCTACTGCTACCTTGTAAAAATGTTAAATAATGTGCAAGTGTTGATGTTTCTTTATTTATCTTGACTTTGTTTTTAGTTATAATTTTGTATAAACTGGTTTTTTAGTGAATTGTTTATAACGTGTATTTTTATATAATATATTACTGTTATTTTGTAATTCTTTAAGCTTTGTTTAGGATTTGTTTGTTGATAATAGTGCGAGATAAGGGTGAAGATAAAGAACAAAATACAATAATAATAACAGCTCTTAAGTAAGACGTGTTGTGTTATATAGTAGATCAATTTTATTGCTTGACTTTGTAGGTTTCATCTTGTTTGTTTTATTTAACTTGGTACGATAGCTTGACGATATGTTAGTAGTAAACAAGCACTGAGGAAGGCGACATCGTCGCCGAAAACTAGTTTGTTGTGTGTTAGTTATTAAAAACTATTTTTTGTGAGATTTTGAGTTCACTATTTTGACTTTTACCTTTTTGAATAGTTCTCATTAGCTAAGCTCTAATTAAATAAATAGTCTGCGCATGTTTCAAAATTATATTTGATTTGTCCTAAAATAAAAAAAAATATTTTTGCATAAGAGATGCTATATATAATTAGGAATTTAAAAACTATTTTCAAGATCCCGAGAGCTACATATTTCTTAACTTTAGGTGCTGAGGTTGGGTAGGAAATGTACAAAATGCAGGGAGGCCTAGGTCAAAATGGAAATCCAACATTTCAAGTAAGAAAATAAGGAGAGAAAAGTTAACAGATGATTATTCCACCGGTTGTGCCTTAGAATAAACAGCAATATAGATATATAACCTTCAGATATTTATATAAGAAATATTTTTATTGTAACTGTACTTGATGAACATTATGTTTATTCTAAAGATAGAAAATAATCTACGCATGATTTAAAACTACATTCGATTTGCCCTAAAATTATAAAAATCGTATTTGTACATAAGCGTTGCTATATATAAATAGGAATTGAAAGCATATTTTCAAGAACCCGATAGCTACATATTTCTTAACTTTAGGTGCTGAAATTGGGTAGGTATGTAAAAAATGCAGAGACCTGATGAACATCTGATTAACAGATGATAATTCCACCTCTGGTGCCTTAGAATAAACAGGAATAAAGGGGTATAATCTTCAAATATTTATATAAGACATATTTTATTATGTAAAGTTTAGAGGTAAGAACGATTGATCCTAGTAACCTCCGTGAGATGGTTTCACAGAGGATCCCTCCGTGAGATGGTCCCACAGAGGATCCCTCCGTGAGATGCTCCACAGAGGATCCCTCCGTGAGATGGTCCCACAGAGGATCCCTCCGTGAGATGCTCATCCTCCTAACAGACTTTGGAAGGTAAATTAGAGTACGTAAGTAAATAATGATGTTCATGCGCAAAAGCATCAGATGGTATAAAGAAGATTTGACTTACTCTGTAAACGGACACTATATCAAACCAAACCCCAGCGATAATTTTTCTGATTCCGGTCGTTGCCGGAGAAAGTACCGGAATAGTGGACAAGAAAAAAGTAATTTTAGTATATCACTGCCGGACGCATGCTTAGCACTTTCTAAAACAGTATAAGTTTTATGGGAAGTTGCAGGAGTTTAATAGGAAAACTAGCAAAAACTAGGCCTTACATCTCAGCAAAGCTTGGTTTCGAAAAACTTGGCTACCGTAATTTAATACGTTTTTTAAAGTAATAAGTCTAATATATTTTAACTCTTGCAAACTTTATCGAATGTGGGAAAGGAGGGTATTTTATTACTATTTTACCAAAAAATACTTTGTTCACATAAAAAATAATATTTAAATTATGAATATAAAACATGTTAAAACTGAAAATAAATACTACTCAATTATGTATTTTTTGTTCACACCCTATAAATTACGATAAATATTTTAATGCCATTATCACATCTATTTATACCCTATGCTCGATTCCAAGAAACATCCCTTATATCAGTTTGATTTTTGCTATAATCAAATTTCTCCTATCAAAAACTACTTTTTACATCCTGAGTTTTAAAATCTAAGTATAAATAAGATTTTTTTTTTACCCGGGTCTGGGCTCCCAAAACCCGCCCAGCCCTCGTGGCAGCCAACCTCTAGCGAGCTATCTCTGTCTCACATGCGTATGCGGTTAGTATCCCTACCGCGAGTGAAGGAAATGGGATTGATTGCCCATTACCAAGCTCATAAGCCCTTTCCATGGAGAATCAGGAGATAGTGAAATGAAACAGTACGGTAAGTGTCGCGCTAAGAGCGGGATGAAAAAACCTGGCAAGAAAGAAACCCTGCTAGGAAAAATCCCGCGACAGATCAAGCAGGAACCCTGGGGCTTGGATCACCTTATGCTAAAGGATAAGGAGGGGTATTACCTTACAAATACCTTGTTAGTGAGTCTATGGCAGGAATGTCATGCACCTCTTCTTCTGCTGCCTACTCGAAACTGAAAAGGCATGCAATCAAATTAGTACTTCCGTTAGGGCTAAGTTGTGACCCTGGAGATGTGCCCCTGCGTCACCTGGAACATAACTGTGAAGCAGAAGTATGTGTGTATAGTATGTATATTTTTATTTTCGGCGTTATGGTGTGAGCTAGGCGGTCAGTAAGGTCAGCGGCCGTCTGTGTGTGTCGTGGGTGGGGTCGTATCTACCCAGTGAGGAAATGAGTGTGGATATAAATAAGAAACCCCCTAGAGCGGTTAGTGGCGATATCTAGTGGCGAAAGTTTCATGTTTTTTCATAAAACAACAGGAGGGCTAGGAAGTGCATAGAAAAAAACTCTCTAGGTTCATTAGGGTCGAGTTGTAAGGAAAAAATATGTTTTAGAAAACTTTATTTTCGATAACTATTAGATATAAAATCTAAAAAATATCGTATGTTTATTAAACTTTACCCTGGTGATTTTTAAAAGTAAAAACTTCATGGTAAAACATAAGAGTATGTAAATTACAATAAAGGTAAAAATAACTGGTCATGCGTCAGGTTTTTGAAGCGAACTCTTCTTAAAACACAACTTTATTGGAAATGTCTTTACAAGGAAGCATGTTTAACGAATTTTGTCTCGAAGATTTCTGAATACAAAAACATGGTGATAATACTAACAGCTGTTTCCGTCTTCAATTAGAGGTTGTTGTGAAGTTATGTTTGAATAATTTTCAAATTCAATTTCTCGAGTATTGCTAAATATTGTACATCCAATTAAATTATGTTTCATTTCACACAACGTCTGTTTTTATTAAACCCTCTATTAGGCTACGTAAATTTCTGTAGTGTACTGTAAGTTTTAATGAACGGACAAGGAAAATTATTTATTTTATAATACTTTAAAGCAGTGGTTCCCGAGAAGGTCGTCCGCGGAACTCTAGGTGTCCGGGAGATGTCACTGAATTAAAATATTTTTATTTAACACGTTTAAGCTGCGGCCGTATCCGTAACTATGTGCTTGATGAAAAATAAATATAGCATTGCTATGCAGTATGATTTCAGAGTAAAAGTGTCAAGTATGGAACCTAATATTTCTAAAATCATGAACTCAAAGGACAGACTCAACTCATATCACTGAAACTATTGTTAAGTTACGAGTTATTGCAATTTCATTGTAATAAATTTGAATTATTAATATTATTAATAACGTATTCCTATTGTATTTTTATTCGATAGTTTTTCTTTGTTTATCGCTATTAACACAGACTTGAGATGCTTGTTTTTATTTCATTAACTCCTTATTCAAAATAAAATATTAGTATAAATAACTTTAATGAATATTGCCTGGACTTATAACTTTAACATGTTGATAGTCTTACTTTTTGTATCTTAAAAATAAAAATAAAACACTTCCTGAATGTACTTGTAATAAACTTGTGGTAGCATCAAAATTAATTTTCATATGTAAGAACAGTTTCCACCTTGAAGTAAGTGCGTAGGCGAACCATAAACTACTTACTAATAACTAATATAAGTCGAATTATTTTAAGTATAATCTACAATTTAAGTTTAAGAATTCGAGGGGTCCTTGTCAATATATCGACCGATGATGGGGTCCTTGAAACAATTTTGTTGGGAACCACTGCTTTAAAGGATGTGATGTATTTGTTATTTAATGACTTCAGATATTAATTATTTTCATTCATTGCGGTCTTTATAATAAAATATATAAGTATAATTTATACCTTGGTAATACACAATACCAAGAGTTGCAGTGGTACAATATCATCACCACTCTAGTTTGTAACTTCTTGTTTGCTAGATTGTAATTCTCTCCGATGATGATGACATGGTCATCGAAATGTACATAAGGGTTTAATCTTAAGTAACTTGTTTTATTTGTTATTTTTGGTTATTTTTGTGGTATTGCGGTTCTTTCCAATATTTTCATTTTAATATACCTTGGTAAATTGTCAATTTGATATTAAAAAAATAAATAAATTTGTTACATACTTTATTGTATGAGATTTATTCCTTTCAGTTACAATATAATGGATCCTAATATGGAAAAAAATCTTAAGAAAATGCGAACTAATATGGACGTTTAAAAACGCTATGTTCCGTTTTTATCAATTTCATAATTTAGGTAACTACCGTTTTTTAAAAAAATAAAACAAAAACATTTTACGTTGGTGGCTGATAACATATTTCTATTTCCGGCTGACATTTTATTCCTTGTGTTTGTTTCTGTGCCAAACCGTTAAAAGTACCTCAACATTCCAAACGCAAAACACTTGGGTTCGCTCGTTTGCATAACGGCTAGGCGACCGTAAAACACCGCTGATTTGGCACTGACAGGACCAATTTCCGTACGGTAAATATTTTTCTAATTGGTTTTCCACGCAACTCTCTCTGTGTGTACGGTATTAAAACGCGGCCTGGTTGTTAAAACCTAACAGAAACACAGATCTAGAATCTCGAAAACTATACAAGGCACGCTGTTGCGTTCATTGTTTGTGATGCGGCAATAAAAGGTAAGAATAATAGAACAGTGGATCCAAGAGTGAGGGAAACGAAAAGGGGAAACTTGTCGCTGTGGTCCCGTGGTTCTTAGTCTGCGTAGAGACTTCATCGAGTGGGTTGGAAAGAAAGCGTTTCGATTTGTGTCTCCGATTTATTGTGAGGAAAGCTTTCATTACAGGTGAGCAAGTGTTTTCATTGCAGTTTATAGAGATTGTTTCACGTTGTCATGCTTGTCGATTTGTTTTAGAAGGTAGTGTGTTTAATGGTGTTGTTCAAGATAGACAATATCATGTATTTAGTCGCGATAAAATGTTGGCTACATTGAAAATAATTTCCTACATTTATCTCTAAAGTTTTATAAAAATTAATTTTTTTTATTTCTAATGTAATCAGAAACTTTTTAACAAGCGCTAACGTGTGGGTTTGTGCGAGTGCGCACACGGGCGTGCGCGTCTTTGTGTGTTTAATATAGAATTGCATGCTATTAACTAAAAATTATTTTTTAATTTAATTTAGATTTCAAGAGAATTAAACTACGTTTAAAATGTGCTGAAATAATAGTTGCACTTATAATCTGAGTTCATGTTTTGAAATGATTTTTGAAAAATACTTTGAATTTTAAATATTTTTTTTCATAAATACTCTAAAAAGAATTTTTCGCTTTGTAACAAAAAGTGTGAATTTAAACTACTGTGATAGGGTTCTAGTAAATAAAATTAAAGTAAAATAATGTATTTACTTTATTTTATTTATTAATTTTATATTACCCTTCTTTACACTCTTTCATCCCTTACTGCAGCCAAATATTTAAGGGTTTAACATTGGTTTTGTCCTATTAGATTATACGTTACATCAGTAGTTGTCAAATTGTTTAAAATATAATTTAAAAATCTATCCTTGCAATAAGAAATTATTTAATTTCTTTTTGATTTTATTAGAATGTGAAAAATCAATCTTCTTAAAATAAACAATTATAAAAGACTACATTCACTGAAATTAAATTCTAATAAAATTTACACTAGTATGTTTAATCTGCTGAAATTTTCTTATTAAAATTTACAATAAAATTAGTATTTGTTTGTAGTTAAAAAGTGATTTTTATGTTATTAAAATTTTTTTTGTTTATTTCTTGTGCCCTATGTAGCAAAATTAACACATCTGCAGTTTGACGTTTTAGTAACAGAGAGATCTGGCGATAAACAGTAAAACTTAATTAAATTACGTTAGCATGCTTTGCCAGCTGTAGGAACATATTGTCCAAGTATAGTGAGAGTTTTATAGGTTAGAATGCCGCTCAGGTAATTGGCATCTGTGCATCTCAGAACTTTTCAACCATTGACCTTGCGAGAAGGTTCGCCTAAAGACAACGATCGATTGGATGACATAGAAAACGCTCTAAGTAGAAATTGTATACCTACAGTGAATAAAACTTTGAGCCGATCATTTTTTAGATAGAGAAGCGTAATTCATTTGACTAATCAAGAATACTCCCATCAGATTTCCAAGGTTGAATAAATTGTCTTGCAGGACCCCGAAATCTAAACAAAGTGTGAAACGATAGGAACCATTTTTTTCTCCGCCTACTGGGTATCTGTAACTAATGTTTAACAATTTTCAAATGTAATTTCTTAATAATTTAGAAATTCGTATGTGTGATCAAATTAAGAGATAAAGTATGATTCCACGCAACTCTTTCATTACTAGAAGCTTACTTTATTTTACGTATTGTAGAAACTTATTCCATATTATTTTTCAGTTATTAAAAATACTAGTTTTTCTTTCAATAAACCTTACTATAGTAAATTTTATAGATTGGCATGTATTATATATTTTTATTTCAATTGTTTTAGTGATCTTTTGAAGCCAATTTCAAACTTTAAAAAATCCCAGACAAATTTATCATTTTCGAACGTTTCGATATAGAAACATTGCACTCTTTTGAGGTATTTATATAACAAAATTACAATATAAAAAAACAATATTACAATAAAATTTTACATTCACAATATATAATAATCTTATATAAATTAAATCTATCTTATAGTTAATAATACAATGATTTTATGAAGTCCATTTTTTGTAGGCCTACATTACTCAATATTATTTGTGAATGTATAATTTTATTGCAGTAGTGTTTTTTTTAAATATTGTAATTTTGTTATATAAGTGCCCTTGATGTCGAAATGTAGGGTAATGAATCTTTAATGTTAAATGTGTTTCTACTTTGATCGAATTCATTCTACTAGTAATTAATTATAACATACGATAAAATATTCTATAATAGTATATGTATATATATATATACACACACACACACACACACACACACATATATATATATATATATATATATATATAATAAATTAAAAATATTTCAAAAACAAGAATACTTTTAATGAATATATTTATTCAAAGATTTTCGCCGATAAAATAGTACCAGCATCTTCAGGAAAATAATTATCTAATAAAATAAAAATTATATCTGCTACTATTTTATCGGCGAAAAGCTTTGAATAAATATATTTATTAAAAGTAATCTTGTTTTTGAAATATTTTTAATTATACTTTTAATGAATATATTTATTCAAAGATTTTCGCCGATAAAATAGTACCAGCATCTTCAAGGAAATAATTATCTAATAAAAAAAAAATTATATCTGCTACTATTTTTACGGCGAAAAGCTTTGAATAAATATATTCATTAAAAGTATTCTTGTTTTTGAAATATTTTTAATTATACTTTTAATGAATATATTTATTCAAAAATTTTCGCCGATAAAATAGTACCAGCATCTTAAAGAAAATAATTATCTAATAAAAAAAAAATTATATCTGCTACTATTTTATCGGCGAAAAGCTTCGAATAAATATATTCATTAAAAGTATTCTTGTTTTTGAAATATTTTTAATTTATCAACTATATTACAAGAAAACATATCACCATATTTAATATCACTATATTTAACATTCACCATGTTAATATATATATATATATATATATATATATATATATATATATATATATATATATATAATCTAGACACCATTAATATCTTTTTAAACCCAATACTATATTTTTCGTTTAAGTTTTTCCTTTTTCAGCCAGTCCCACCACTTCTAAATTTTTCCCAAACTGTGTTAGTTTTGTAAACTATAAGTTGTACCTACATTGTCTAATCTGATGTCTGACAATCTAATTAAAAGTTTACCTCGGTAACAAGTGAAACATTGTCATATAAAGTACAAAAGTTACGGAACTGGACAATAGAGTGAAGAGCGCAGATAATATTTGTTTTGGTAGAATGTAGTTAATTTAATTAACAATAAAGGAATGTAGTTCATTAGACACGTTTTTGTGGAACTGAAAAATTTACTAAGTAAAAGTTTTATTAACGAATTCATTGAAAGTTGGTTCTTAAGGAGTGGCAGTAAGTCTTAAGTGTGTCTTAAGGAGTAAAGTTATAAAATTAAAAGTGAAAAATTAGTTTAAAAAATGAAATAAATGACAAAATAAAATATAAAAATATTTATGTTATATTTATAAAATAAAAACAAAAACTGAATAAAATTTTAATTTAATTATATGTAACAAAGAAATATAACCTACAGTTAAAACATCTGTTGTAAAACATAACCTACAACATAAAATCAACTACGTAAGAAATCATATTTTCTGTTTGCGCTCAAATATCTGACGGTGGGAATTGAAAGATTCTTCTACATTCTAAAAAGTGTCATACACACTCAAATAAGTTTCCGCTTCAAAAACATTACAAGTTGACACTAGAAACAAGAAATTTCTGCATTGTCGTGCTAACCACACATTGCTCGGTTTACGACCGTCTTAAAGAGCCTTTCTCTGTAAAAGTACAGGCTAACTACTATGACCGAAGTGTCAGGCTTGTTAGTGCGGTTTAGTGCAGACAGGAATGGCATCGCATCGGCACTAACTTTCTCACACAACGCAACCGTTTCCGCAAAATTCAGAGTAGACTTCATATTGAGTAAAATGCGAATGCATTCCTTCAACTATGGACAAGACTGTAACTACTAAGAATTTGATTTTAGAATAAAATCTTGCAAGTATTATAGGAAGTAACATAACCTTAAAAATATCTTTAATAGCTCATTTTCTCTCACATATTTATTGTATATTTAAATGCTGTAGACAAAAAGGGCAAAACTCATGCAACGCACTTATTTTACTAGAGTATTGTTATAAAATTGTACATTTTTAAGGTAAATTTTAATAATTATTTTTGAATAAATGTGGTGAATTGGAAGTAACATACAAACACCCTCTAAACAAAATAATGTTTTATTACCTTTAAGAACTCACAACAAAAATTTACATAGCTTTAAATATTGCTATGTAGGTCGTAGTAAACGAACATAAGATATAAATATTTTAAAGTAATTAAAAAGGCAGTATTAGGTGGGCTATATTTAGCGATAACATGTTAGGAAGAATTATAATTCTCTTTAGACGTATATTTTAACTTATTTCTAGTCTCCTCTTCAATACAAAATATGAAGTATATTAAAAATTAGTAGCGTTTCTGAATATATAGTAGATAAGGTTTTAAAATTTTTTAACATAACCTCTAGGTAAAACGAAAATACCTGAAAGGTTTATCCGTCATGTTTTAACATTGAGAAATCTTTGAAGTAAAATTTGTTCCCCTCCCGATTGTAACACACTTTCGTGTAAATTCCAACTTAAAACGTCATATTTTACAGAATCATCTAATACACTTTTTGTATATGCTATGTCATAAGGCGTTTTGCTTTAAAAAAAGTATTTCATTTTAAGAACTATATTTAATCGAATAAAACTTAGCAACACCAATACCTACTGATATTTTCAGCTATAACGTTTCAAACAGCTCAGTGTAATTGGATTTGTGGTGTTAATTTAACAAAATCTCGCATTCAGTACGTATCAGTGTCAAAGGCTGCTCTTCATATATTTCAGCTTAACTAGGTGATACATGATTTCATACAACAGCTGATTTAATCTTTACTTATAGGTTATGTTGTAGTACAGTGTCTTTGGCATGTATGATATGTTATTTTATTTAATGAACAATATGCAGATAAAATAATATTATTAAATATTTTCATCAGTTAATAAAACTGTTATTTATTTATTTCTTGATAAATCTTTCTATAGTTAATTCAATACAATGATAATATGTTTTATATTTTCATAGTAACCTTTTAAACGACAATTCTCTTAGGTTGGCCTGATACTTTTTAGGAATCGATTTCAATTAATTTCATTTAATGTAAATAAATGAAACCTCTAAACCCCAAAGGACTTTTTTTTTTTATTTAAAACCTTATGTACATTTCGATTGCATAGCAATCATCCTCAGAGGTGATTTACAATAAAAATACCTTTGTATATTAACCTCAGAGGATGATTGCTATGCAATCGAAATGTGCATAAGGTTTTAAGTAACAGAAAAAGTCATTTGTGGTATAGAGGTTTCATTTATTTAAATTAAACATTACGCCACAGTTGTTTTATACAGTTATAAATTCATTTAGTACAATTTTTGTTCAGTAGTCTACGTTGTCAACACCCAATACAAGTTTTCCTATTAAGTACAATCTTTTATTATAGATAACCTATAACAAATTCATTTTCAAAAAAAATATTCACTTCAATATTCCTTTTGAAGTTAGGCCTGACTGTGTATGTTTTGCTGGATCAAAACAGCCAGCTTGCAAAATTGTCTATAAAAAAATTTAAAGAAAAATATTTAGTCTAAATATTTTTGATGTCTTATAATATTTTTATTTCAAAATATTCAATATATTCTTCCTCCCTTTGAAATACACTTTATTTATTAGTTTAATATAAAGGTACACTAAAGGTTTGTTCAGTTTTTTATCACCAGAAACGTCATAGGAGTAACTTTTGTCGGTCAGACCCTCGACTGCCTCATGCTTTTTATAGTTGTTTTGAGTTCATTGAGAACTTTTAACATTACCAAGAAATGATACAGAAATCTCAGTTTTTTGAATTATAACAAAGAAAAAATGTCCTCAGATACAAATGTATAAAATAAATATAAAACTAAATTTGTTGTCTCTGAAAAAAGTGATAACCGTGAGACTTACATGGGGAAAGCGTTAAAAAACAGGTTAGATCAGAAGGCACTATTCTGAAAACTGAGAATACGTTAATTTGTATGCAATTTTTTGTAAATATTGCATAACCTAAAAAATTTCAAACATTTATATTAAAAAATCGCAGTTATTTGACTGGTCGTCATAAGCATACAAATGAATAAACATTTTAATTTTGTTGTAAAATAGTAAAATACTGAAATTTTTAATCTTCATTTCTGTTAGGAATATTTCTATATATTTGAGTAAATTTCTCTGCCTTTCCAAACATTACAATATTTTCCTCTTTTGACGCGTTTTGGAATGGCTCCATATTTAAAACTTAAATCGTTTTTCAGTACTTTAAAGTACGATTTAAGTTTTGAAAATGGAGTCATACCGAAACGCGTCAACAAAATATTGTAATATTAGGAGAGGCACCGAAATGTACTGTATACATTGTTAAATACTTATTGCAAAATACTATTCGAAAGAATTTAATTATACATCGTTAAAAAACAGTTTCTTAAGAAAGTTTCACTTCAAAAATTGGAATAAAAATCAAACATGACTAATTATTGATCTTGTGGCATTCATTATGGCGAGAAGAAATAAAAGAAAACTTTTGCAATACTAGAATGGCGAGCTGACGTCGCGCGGTTTCTTTGTTACAGAGTAGAAAGTCGAATCATTAAACTTAAGAATAGACAGAATCTATCGATCTATCGATATCCGCCTGAGAACTCCAACGGATTTGTGCGGTTTGTTAGCAATGGGACGTTCATTGAAGCATTGCAATTTACGTGAAATGTTACAAATATTTGCAAATATTTCTAAAATACTCGTTCACATTAATTTCTTCTCAGGATAAATGAATATTAATTCAATTCCTAATAAATATTCCTAAATAAAAATAAGAGAAATTCAACCACCTGCTTGTAAGAATATTTGTTTGATAAGAATTTATGATTAAATTTAATATGAAACTAAAATTAATATTGTTGTGCAAACATGTTAAGATCCTTTAGTAGGAGGTAAATTATTGTTATTTAGTTTTGGTTAACAGCAGGTTTGGTGTTTTAAAATGAAAAGGATTGTGAATATGGACCTGATGTAGACCTACTCAAAATCGGGTTAGAGACAGTTGCCTACTAGATTAGCGATTGTTTAAATAAAAATCGTAATTATAAGAGATAAAACAATAGGGGATTTAAAATTGCTTGAATAATTGTAAATAAATTTAATTATTTTTCTTTTATATAGGAAACCGATATTAATTTATTGTTAAGGTGTGATAAAAGTAACCTTAAGACCCAGTTTAGATTTTAATATAAACCACTCATCAAACTTTCCGTTGGATTTTGGTATATCCAATAGAAGAAGAGTAAAGGCATAATAATGATTGATTTGCACACACAAAATGAAAAAAAACGTTTCGGAAAACAGTACATTTTCAAGTGATACCATTGCGTACTTGCAATGATAAACTGAAAAGAATCTTTACATTGTTCGTAAACAAAAATGCAGAAATGAATCTTGTTTTGTAGAGGAATAAATTCCCGACGGTACTGTGTTTACGGTAAAACAAAATTCAGAGAAATATAACATACCAGAACGATCAAGGTCCTACGAGTAATAATAGAAAGGAAACAAAGCGAACGATAAAAAAAATGATTGGAATTATATAAGACATTTTCTTAAAAAATAGATATACAAAAACTAAAATAAAATTAACAAATAGCTTAGTAAGCACATAAGGCTTATTTGAAAAACACTAACGCTTGAGAAACATTAAAAACCTAACAATATTTGGCTAACAGACCAAACACTTGCATCCTTACTAACTTGATCCATACGAAGCGAAGTGCGTTTGTGTTTTCATGAAATCTCTTCTTCTTGGAACGAGCAAAGTGTTTTCTGATGGGAACAAACATGAACGACTTCCAACTTACTAAATAATTAGTTTAAAACCAAAATGTAGTTGACACGATTTCATCGTATAGCTCTCCCCCGTATCAACTGGACCCGGTTAGTGTCTTGAAAATAATTATACACATATTATAGTGTGAACCGCTTAACCGGGCACTTGGCCTTGAGAGATCGCATTAGGCGAGACGGGAGGTAGAGAATACGTATAAATAGTTCCCTACAAACATGATAAAGGCTGCCAAAACACTGTCTAGAATAAAAAGGGCTGTATTAGATAAATAGCTTCTGTATGAAATAGCAAACATTTTTCAAATGTGTTTAGAGATATCGGATGCAGTAGATGTTGATGTATCGAACATTCTTAATATGTAACATGTTTTCAGAAGTGGTAGTACACGCTAGGCCAATTGCACGGTTACATAATTCTCACTATACTATATGTGACAACAGTTTAACAACCCAGTCACATTGAACTGAATAATTGGTTAACGTAATATTTTAAACTTAATGCGTTAATTTTAAAGAAAATGTCTATAACGGCGCAACATTAATAATTACAAGATATAATGTCCGCAAAAACATAACAAGCTTCCAGTGAAACTCCAAAACCAATTTTAAATAAATAACACTTCTTAAAAAAAGGTTTTATTTAAATCCTAATGTACATTTCGGAAGCAAAGCATCTTCAGGGGAAATTATTACATCTTAAGTCTAGTTATTCTTGTATATTAGGATATAAATAAAAACGTTTTTGTAGTTAAGGGATTTTAATAATTGATTTAAAATAACAACATACAACACTTTGCTCCAAATTATTATTTAAACAAATGTTAGAAGTGACAGAAATGACGGGGCTAGAGTGAACATGGTGCCTATGGACGGTAAGAGATAAATAATAGAGAATCGCGGATTAAGCACTATGATTTGAAAGATTTTAATGAATTCACAAAGCTATATTAGTTTCAGTAAACGTAGGATGAGTGCAAACGTCCATATAGATATCGTAGCGGGAAATAAGTGTTAAGAATTATTATTTTAACTTTCCGATATGATAATAATAATAATACTAATATTTTTAACTCAGTATTTCTTTATCCACGGAGAAAAAAAGACAGAGAGAAGACAGTGCTTACTACTGTCTATGAGAGAAGTGACTAATGGACGAAATCTTGTCCAAGAAACAGATGTTTCTCTGAGCACTCTCTCTCTCTCTCTCTCTCTCTCTCTCTCTCTCTCTCTCTCTTTCTCTCTCTCTCTCTACCTCAAACAAGGTTCCTGTACATATGAATTATAAAAACAGATCGTTTCACAAACTTGCTTGCCTCCCCAGCTCGACACACCTCTCGAGTGGACACCGCGTGGTAAGTTGAAGGCTAAATGTGATACATTTTGAATTGATAACTTCTTTACACGCGGTGAACAGATGATATTAAATTATTGGTTTCGCGTCACGCTATTTCTGAAACGCATACCTCACAGCACATACCTTACAACATATGGTTTCATACATCAGCTGATTTTGTGCTATAGGTTATGATGTAAAACAACTGTTTTAACGCGTAGATTATGTTACATAACTTTTTGAACTTTGTTAAGGAAAAAGGTTATTATTAAATAGTTTAAAGTAATAAATATATTAATTGATTAAAATTTTGTTAAAATTCAATTTAAGTAATTCAATAGAACAATAATAATAAGGTATTGTTTTTAATCATATTTTTGAAAGGAAAACATTTTTGGCCCGTCTTATACTTTTTAAAGAACTAATTTCAATTGTTTTTAAAAATATTTGTATTCAGTAAATATCTAAACACTTGTAAATATTTACAAACTTGCCTATAGTAGCACTTACTTATATTTGTTGAGGACGGCCGTATCGGGAGATGTGTTCCATTGTCATCTCAGACCGTAACTGATCTCAAGGTTTTCGTAGGTTAGGGTATTACGGTGGGGTGGGATATTTTGGTGGTGCTGGTGTATTTTGTGAGTATTAGAAGTTATGATGTCAAATTAGGAGTTTTGACATCATAACTTCTAATACTCACAAAATACATACACGCCACTATAATATTTTGACATCATAACTCCTAATACTCACAAAGTACACCCACATCACCACAATATCCCACCCCACAATAATACCCTAACCTACATAAGCCTTGAGATCAGTTACGGTCTGAGTTGACAATGGGACACATCTCGCGAAAAGGCCGTCCTCAACAAATATAAGTAAGTGCTACTATAGGCAAGTTTGTAAATATTTACAAGTGTTTAGTGAAAACTAGTAGCTCACGTGAAGATGGAATCAACAAATATAATAAATATCTAATAAACATAGCCTAGAGATGTTTTTTGTGATCCACATTATTTTAATAATTACCACAATAAATATTATTCTTCATTATATAAATACCTAAAATAAAGATGTAAAAATTGAAAGAAAATATTTAAATTTATATTTTTGGCAATTTTCGTTTAAACTTTTGTTAAATTACTAGCTATATTTTGCTAGTACTTCAGTCGGGATTCCCTTAAGTGCCAGAATCAAAATTGTTTTATTTTTTAATCTTAAATTGAGTTACTATTTACACTGATACACCTTAATATACTATAATATTTTAACACTTGCCTATAGTGGCACTTACTCGATTAGATTAAACACGGGTGCTCTACCTACGGCAAGAAAACCGGCAGTATATACATATTGAGATATGTTAAAGTGATAGTTTTTGTTTAATGTCTATTTTTTATGGTAGCAAAAAGAAAGGAAACATTGAAAAAACAGGTGAGTTTTTTGTTTTATCTACAAGGAATCATTATTGTTAAAAAACAGTTTCATGAAAAATGTTCCATAATTAGAAACAATGAATCTATAGGTTCAATGCAACATTGGCAAGAACTCTTTATATAGGTTATCCTACCTAGTATCTATAAAAATATTAGATACTATAATAGTTAAAGGCCTTTCGATAAATTATTGCGTCACAGTATTTATTGTTATGGGTAAAATAGAAAGTCAGTGAAGTGGTATGGGAGATGGAAACCTCGTTATTAATAGCAATCTTCTAGCATTCTTTTTCAACTATTTCTATTAGATCTCACTCTCCCTATATATATCTTGTAGAAATTTTCTATCTCAAATACATTTTTTAAAACTTATATTGGATGACAAGTGATGTTAATACAGTTTAAAAAAAATATTATTTCATTAATTAAATCTAGCGAATTAATTAGAGTTTAATGTAGGAGAAAAACGTTTTACAAAAACGTCAAGGTGTGCAATAAGCTATAGTTATTTCGCCCCATGTGGCTTAAGAAAAGTGATAAAGTGTGATTTCATAAAACAGCTGATTTTGTTACTTTATTTTTATTAATTGCAATTATAAGTTCTAATTTTTTGTAAAAAGTGTAAATTTTTTTTGTTAACCTAAGTATGAATTGACTTTATTTTTGTTTATTACTTTTTTTTCAAATTAGGTACGTATCAGCTCCTCTTGAGCTGCTTAACCAAGCTCCCTTACTTTCCACATATGCGGTTTCCACTTCACGACATACATAGGCAGCATGTTATTCATCCTCATACTATTTATATTGTTCTACTTTTATTCTTCTATTATATTCATTATCTCACCGATTCTGTTACCATATAACGGATATTTTTAAACATATACGTATATTTATATTTAAAAGCCATATTGATCAATAAATCATTGCTTTTGACTTTTAATACGTATAACGCCAGTATTATTAGTTATATTATGATCATATTTCTACATATTATATCCACAGCATTAAAATCTTTTAGAAAACATTGTATTACATAAGGAGTTTTTTCCAAACAAGAGCTTTGCAGCGGCGTTAAATTTTCCGACTGGGTCGTAATGCTTTTATCGGAGGGAGAAATACTAGAATCGTAACCAATGATTGGATGAGTATTCGAGAATTCAAGATTAACCTTATTTAAAGACAAAAAACAGGGTTGGAAATTTTATTCACACAATCTTTCAGACAGTTCTTGCTAAGTACTATCATTGTTAGTACAGATTTGTAGGCCCTCTTATAATGATTTTATTACTGTTTAAAAACATAAAACTAATAAGTATTTTTTCACAATTTTGAGGGTGGAGTTCACTCCCAGGCCCCGTCCCTCGTTGGATACGCTGGTAAGCCTAAGAACGTTAAAACGTTTAGATTCTTGTAAGAAGGCACGTTACTAGTAGTCACATAAAGCTGGAAGTACATTGACTTTCACCGAACGAGTCATCAACACTCGCTATAAACACTGATTACGTATCTGTTAATCACTTATTACTTGAATAAAGCTGTTTTGTAATTAATCACGACAAATAAACTAATTTATGAAACACGTTTTGACGTTGTGTCGGTAAACTTTATGCTTTAACGTACCTCGTGATTACAGATTTGAAGATACGCGTTTTCTGTATTCTGTTGAGAAATTTTAAAAAACAGAAACAGCAAATACTTTTAAACTATTTTAAACTATATATATATATATATATATAATTAAATTTATAATAATATAATCAATTGAAAAAAATAAGCAACCTCCTAATAGAGATTGGGATGCTGAAGATGTGGATCACTTCTGTAACTAAACGCTATGTTAAAGAATGCTTAGAGAAGTTACTCGTAATATAACAAGATAAAGAGATTTGGCTGTTGAAAATTGGATATTTTATGTGAAATGTATGATGCAGAAGTCCACATATTGCAGAGAAGGGACTGGAAACAAATGTTCGAATAGAAGTTGTTATATAAGTGTAAATATATATAGTAAAAGAATGTGAAAAAAATGGGGGGGAAATTATTAAAGAAGAGAAATACAATAGAGAAAAGGGTTGAAAAATATTATATCAGAACAGGGTTGCTGAGAAGGGTTTGGGAGGGGATTAAGTGAAATTTAACAAAGGTTTTAAAAAATGTTTTATTGGTTGAAATGTATTTAAATCGCCCTGTTTTGTAACAAGTTTGACAATAATTTTAAACCTAAACATACTGTAGTTTCGAAATAGTTTTCTTATAAAACCAGTTGTCAATAAAGTGAGAGCTGGTAATATGCGTGCACAATGCCTGTAAAAGACTTAATTTCGTAGCTTCGTTTGACGATGACCGACTATTGGAGAATTGAAAGTTCCGAAGATCGTTAAAAGGATTAGTCAAAGTTTATATCCAAGAAAAATATTTGTTTATGATGCTCATAACGCTCAAAGAACTCTTATACCTTCAATAACTATTTGTAGAGTTGTAGATTTGAAAACACAAATTTAAGGTTTGTTTTTAAGACCTTATAGTTCTTGCAAACATTTAAAGGCCTTGCTTGCATTTCTTGAGCTTTAGATGTGGTCAGTTATAATATTTATTGAGTACTTGATTCTTTGAATTTGAAATGTAATGAAATTTTTAAAAAATATCATTCGTTTATTTGGTCAACTTGCGTCTAATTTAACTTATAACGTTAACTGAATTGAGTTTTTAAAATTTGGCCTTGGAGGGTATTAATTTCCTTTTACCCGGAATGTTAATACTGAACCACCCTCATCCAGAAACGGATCTTCTACGAAGGTATGTAGAATTAAGGTGAACGGATCGTAAGCGGAGCAAAGAGGATGCCATAGAAGAGGAAGTAAGAACAAAATTTGTAGTGATAGTCCAGCGTTCTAGCGTAGAACTATAAATGAATAAGAAAAGAAGACTTTCAAAAACTTCCAAGGGAATTTATAAGCTTCAAAAGTGATTGTCGTCGTCAGAGCCAGTGAAGTGGGTCTTAGAGCTAGTGACGTTAGCGTAGAGCCAGTGACGTGAGCTTATAGCTAGTGACGTGGGCTTATAGCTAGTGACGTGAGCTTATAGCTAGTGACGTGAGCTTATAGCTAGTGACGTGGGCCTTAAAGCTAGTGACATGATCGTAGAGCTAGTGACATGGGCTTATAGCTAGTAACGTGAGCCTAGAGATAGTGAAATGTGCTTAGAGCTAGTGACGTGGGCCTTAAAGCCAGTGACGTGATCGTAGAGCTAGAGATGTGGCCCTAGAGATAGTGAATTGGGCTTAAAGCTAGTGGCGTGAGGCTTAGAGCTAGTGATGTGGGCCTTAGAGCTAGTGACGCGAGCGTAGAGCTAGAGACGTGGGATGTTAGCTAGTGGCGTGGCTTAAAGCTAGTGGCGTGGGTTTTAGAGCTAACGACGTGAGAGCAGAGCTAGTATGTGTGGCTTAGAGCTAGCGACGTATATGTAGATCTAGTGGCGTGGGCCTTAGAGCTAGTGACTCGAGCGTAGAGCTAGCGACGTGGGATTTTAGCTTGTAATGTGGTTTAAAGCTAGTGGCGTGGGTCTTAGAGCTAGTAACGTGAGAGCAGAGCTAGTGACGTGTGGCTTAGAGCTAGGGACATATGCGTAGAGCTAGTGGCGTGGGCCTTGGAGCTAGTGACGTATGTCAGATAACGTTTAAGAGGATAAGTAAAGCAAGGACCACAATTGTGATGAACTACTGTTATATTTGAACACAATGGTAAGGAAGAGATTTTGGTTATGAAGGACGTATTGAAAGAAACCTGCGAGAGCGTTAGAGAACTCAGAATCCTACCCTTGTAGCCGTGGGGAAACCACTACACAATGAGACGAAGCATGACGAGATTCACTATAAAGGAGCTCATTGAGAAGATGATTAGCTCAAAACAAAGAGTTTCATCATCATTTACAAAAAACGCTCTACAAAGGTACGAAAGCTAGCGCGAGTGTAAAGCTCATTAAGCATTAGTGGAAAATAACTAAAAGTTAGTTACGTAAATAGGGTAAAACATAATTACATATACTAATCTTTATTCCATGGAACCATGTTTGTGAACAAAAAGGTGAAGAAATTAGTATTCAAGAAGGTTTAATACTATCAAGAAACCTAAGCTATAGGTGATCGGATTAAATAGAATAAAAGTGAAACTGTTTTAAGTAGAGATAGATATATTCACTGATGAAGCCTAACTGCAAGAGAAAAACAATTACCGGGTGATGACTATATAGAATTGTAAGAAATCTATAATATTTACGTGTCTGGGAAAGTGGGTCAAAAGAAAAGAGTAAATAAAACCTGAAATTGTAATGGAGTCAAGAAAACTGTGAATATTACTCTATTATGAAACTAAACTACCACTGCCACCATCTATAACAATTAGATTGACCAAATTTGGAATATATAAATCGTTGTTGGGCCCTGAAGTCTCATACTGGTAAAAGTTGTGGTGGCCAAGGAAACTGAGATAAAACTGGCGTGCAGCAGTTGAAGAAGTAGATTGGAAGGATTTGGCGCCCTAGAAGGAGAACCTGATATGGCTAGGGGACTAACTGACGCGCCTAGAATAACCTAATGTGCATAAGATAACCGATGCAGCTAAAACAACCTGATATGGCTAGGCCTAACTGATGTGCCTAAGACAACCTGAACTGCATTACTAAATATATATAAAATATGATATATATATATATATATATATATATATATATATATATATATATATAAAATATATGATATTAAATAAAATGATTAGTAACTATGAAAGATTAATATTTCAAACTGTAAATCATCATTGATATTAATAACAAATTACCAACCTAATTAATATTAATGTTACACATTGATGTCAGTTGGTTATTCAATCATATTTAAAGTTAAACATATAAATAATATGAAATTAGTAATTATATTATCGAAAACTTACCTGATAAAATGGCACAGATAGAAAGTAAGCTGCGGTGCGTGTGCGCTGTCTCATTAGCTACTGTGTACTTGTGGAACGCTGGTGATAGAATTGACGCTAGATAGGAGAAGAAACCTGCGTCAGTCCAGATACCTATCGAGATAGGCCGAGGCTATCCGATAGCTATCTGCCTCCCATGTGCGTTACCCCATTACCCCAATGTACTTCTGCCTATCAGCTTGAAAACTATCTCTGCGTCACGATTACTTTCAAGCTCATGTGCGCCGGGCCTAAGACAACCGATGTAGCTAGGACAACTGATGTAGCTAGGACACCGATGTAACTAGGACACCGATGTAGCTAGGACACCGATGTAGCTAGGACAACTGATGTAGCTAGGACAACTGTTGCAGCTAGAACAACTGATGTAGCTAGGACAACTGATGTAGCTAGGGCACCGATATAGCTAGGACAACTGTTGTAGCTAGAACAACTGATGTAGCTAGGACAACTGATGTAGCTAGAACAACTGATGTAGCTAGGACAACTGATGTAGCTAGGACAACTGATGTAGCTAGGACAACTGTTGTAGCTGGGACAACTGATGTAGCTAGGACAACTGTAGTAGCTGGGACAACTGATGTACTTAGCACAACAGATGTAGCTAGGACAACTGTTGTAGCTAGGGCAACTGATGTAGCTAGCACAACAGATGTAGCTAGAACAACTGATGTAGGTAGGACAACTGTTGTAGCTGGGACAACTGTTGTAGTTAGCACAACAGATGTAGCTAGAACAACTGATGTAGCTGGGACAACTGATGTAGTTAGCACAACAGATGTAGCTAGAACAACTGATGTAGCTGGGACAACTGACGTAGCTAGGACAACTGATGTAGCTAGGACAACTGTTGTAGCTGGGACAACTGTTGTAGTTAGCACAACAGATGTAGCTAGAACAACAGATGTAGCTGGGACAACTGACGTAGTTAGCACAACAGATGTAGCTAGGAACACTGATGTAGCTGGGACAACTGATGTAGTTAGCACAACAGATGTAGCTAGAACAACTGATGTAGCTGGGACAACTGACGTAGCTAGGACAACTGATGTAGCTAGGACAACTGTTGTAGCTGGGACAACTGTTGTAGTTAGCACAACAGATGTAGCTAGAACAACAGATGTAGCTAGGACAACTGATGTAGCTAGCACAACAGATGTAGCTAGCACAACAGATGTAGCTAGAACAACTGATGTAGCTGGGACAACTGATGTAGCTAGGACACCGATGTAGCTAGGACAACTGATGTAGCTAGGACAACTGATGTAGCTAGGAAAACCGATGTAGCTAGGACAACTGATGTAGCTAGGGCAGCTGTTGTAGCTGGGACAACTGATATAGCTAGGACAACTGTAGTAGCTGGGACAACTGATGTAGTTATCACAACAGATGTAGCTAGGACAACTGTTGTAGCTAGGGCAACTGATGTAGCTAGCACAACAGATGTAGCTAGAACAACTGATGTAGGTAGGACAACTGTTGTAGCTGGGACAACTGTTGTAGTTAGCACAACAGATGTAGCTAGAACAACTGATGTAGCTGGGACAACTGATGTAGTTAGCACAACAGATGTAGCTAGCACAACAGATGTAGTTAGAACAACTGATGTAGCTGGGACAACTGATGTAGTTAGCACAACAGATTTAGCTAGCACAACAGATGTAGTTAGAACAACTGATGTAGCTGGGACAACTGATGTAGTTAGCACAACAGATTTAGCTAGCACAACAGATGTAGTTAGAACAACTGATGTAGCTGGGACAACTGATGTAGTTAGCACAACAGATTTAGCTAGCACAACAGATGTAGTTAGAACAACTGATGTAGCTGGGACAACTGATGTAGCTAGCACAACAGATGTAGTTAGAACAACTGATGTAGCTGGGACAACTGATGTAGTTAGCACAACAGATTTAGCTAGCACAACAGATGTAGTTAGAACAACTGATGTAGCTGGGACAACTGATGTAGTTAGCACAACAGATTTAGCTAGCACAACAGATGTAGTTAGAACAACTGATGTAGCTGGGACAACTGATGTAGTTAGCACAACAGATTTAGCTAGCACAACAGATGTAGTTAGAACAACTGATGTAGCTGGGACAACTGATGTAGTTAGCACAACAGATTTAGCTAGCACAACAGATGTAGTTAGAACAACTGATGTAGCTGGGACAACTGATGTAGCTAGCACAACAGATTTAGCTAGCACAACAGATGTAGTTAGAACAACTGATGTAGCTGGGACAACTGATGTAGTTAGCACAACAGATTTAGCTAGCACAACAGATGTAGTTAGAACAACTGATGTAGCTGGGACAACTGATGTAGTTAGCACAACAGATTTAGCTAGCACAACAGATGTAGTTAGAACAACTGATGTAGCTGGGACAACTGATGTAGTTAGCACAACAGATTTAGCTAGCACAACAGATGTAGTTAGAACAACTGATGTAGCTGGGACAACTGATGTAGTTAGCACAACAGATGTAGCTAGCACAACAGATGTAGTTAGAACAACTGATGTAGCTGGGACAACTGATGTAGTTAGCACAACAGATTTAGCTAGGACAACTGATGTAGCTAGGACAGCTGTTGTAGCTAGGACAACTGATGTAGTTAGCACAACAGATGTAGCTAGCACAACAGATGTAGTTAGAACAACTGATGTAGCTGGGACAACTGATGTAGTTAGCACAACAGATTTAGCTAGGACAACTGATGTAGCTAGGACAGCTGTTGTAGCTAGGGCAACTGATGTAGCTAGGACAAATGATATAGCTAGAACAACTAGAGGAAATTATAGAAGAGTGTTTGTATAAGGGAGGAAACAATACGAGAAAGAGATTTAGACTTGGGTTAAGACCAATAAACTAATCGTTTCTCGTCGAAATTTGAGTTGAAAAGTAGTACACAGAAATATAAAGTGTGGAGTACATTTTATAGAATGTAAGAGTTCAATCTAGAGAGTTGTGCAGTGGTAAGCAGAGAGTTCTTGAGCTGCATAGATAGTACGACGACATTGATTTTAAATTATTAATATTTGTTTCTTAAAGGAAAATGACCAGTATTGGAAATTGATCAAATAAACTCTCGATATTTGTCTCCAGCAGGAAACACGTTTTATAGATCGTGTTGAGAAAGTTTCTGTTATTTATGTTTGCCGTAATATTACTTTAAAGCCAGGCTCAGCGCGTTAAAGCACAACTCAAATAAATCCCAGTTTTTTAACACTGAATTATTTTGAAACTGAATAAGTATCGACAGAGCCCAAAACCGGTTCACCTGCTTACACAAGTCCCTATTTACGAAAGAAGACCAGAAACTATCGGTTCAACAACAATGATTCTTTGCTGGAAAAAAATCTAATCGGTTTTTTTAGTGTTTACTTTCTCTTGGCAGTAAATATATAACGTAAACCAAAAAACATCAGTTCAGCATAGACACAGGTTCTCCCTCCAGTGGAACGGGGTGTTTTTAGAACTAACATTTACAAACACGTCGCTGGAGAGAGCGTTAGTGATGCTGGATAAACATCTGCAACTTTGCGCGATCAGCTGTATTAGTCTGCCCACTTATAGCTGATAGAAATGTATATTCTCTCGCTCTTTCACTCCTTTCTCTGCAGGCATGAATAAACACAATGCCACGATTCTATCAGAGTTGTAATGATAGTACATTACCGCTTAGCTCATAATTACAGCTGCGATCTCTACATTATGTTTGCAGTTATACGATATCTATATTTATACGTACTGAATCTAATCTAGGTTTATCAATACGTTAACCTTTTCCAACAAGGAACCTACTAATAAATACGGACGTTTATACATATATATTGGCTTTCATAGAATATTTTATGTGCATTTACTTCCAGCACATATGTTTTCGTCACATCTTTCATTTGTTTAATGTTACACTAAAAAATGCCTTTCTTCTTAAGGACATATTTTATCCATGGTTGTAAAAAAAAACAATAAATTACTGTATTTTTCTGTTATATTTATTTTATGATGATCGCCCAAAATTTCTAATCCTCTGTTAAACTATATATATATATATATATATATATATATATAAAAATGGCATATAGTGAATACAACACATAAAAGTGTGTAATTATTTACACACACACACACACACACGCATACACACACCACACACACACACACACACACACACACACACACACACACACACACACACACACACACACACACACACACACACACACACACACACACACACACACACACACACACACACACACACACACACACACATTCACTCCGAGGCAAGTACGTCAAACGCAGGAGCCGGAATAAACGTTACACATGTCAAACGACGCGCCGCATGGATATATATATTTCATTCTGACATAACTAGATGAACTAACTGCGCCAATGATGACTTAAACTGATTTTTGTTTTATTGTTTTGAGGTGATCAACTATTTTCTAGATTATCTGATGATTCCTTGATAATTTTCCCCAACGTCTAGGGGTTTGGCTATAATTCTTTTCTTGGGGTTTGCAACTGTGTAGGCTATTGGGTGTATCATTTTAAGAACTCAACGTAAAACATCTTTCAAAACATAAAAAAGATTTTCAATCTACCCACATGCTCGATCAGGCCGATCGTGCTACGTATTTTCTTATATGTATTTCAAAATCATTAAAATTTTCAATTTTGCTTGAAAACTTCTAAGACGATATAAACCTCTGACTCTGTTGATTACGGCGGCCCTCCTCTCTTCATTACTCCAACTATTCTTATATTACGTATCCTGTCAAGATGTGAACATCCGGCTGCCCTTCACTAACAATCCATTTTAATCCTCTTCTACTCAGTTTTACCAAACTTCTCCTTCAGCGCTTTGGGGACCATGTTCCTAAAGCTGAACACAGAGGAATACGCTATTAAATTTCATTTATTTTTACACTTATCTAATACATTTGGCTCTACACAGACATTTCTATCACTTACAAAATATTTGTATTTACACTCCGGTCTAGTCTAATTTGTACTAAAGCCTTTCGAGTTATAGACCTATATAATTATATATATATATTATAACCTAAGTTATTTAAAATATAACTTTTCCTTTAGATTATATATAATTATCTTATCTTCTATAGTCACACCTTCTGGTTTCTAAGTAATTAACACCAATAGCAAATTTAACATATGATTGATTGTTTAACTAATGTTACAATTACTAAATCAAACGTGGACTCTTGAGGCTTTAGGTTTATTACAATAAAGTTTAATAATTACAGTGCTATATGTTCTTTCTCTCTGGTCATTATTATGGATCTTTTTATAAATTGGAACGTGGTGAAGAAATTCTATATTATTATTTTATACTAATGAATTGAAAATTGTTCTGAATTTACTGTTTATTAAGCTCTGTTGGCTAATTTTAATGTAAGAAGAAAATACTTATTGTTTGTTGAGTTCCTGGGATCTTGACCGTTAATAGCCGCTTCGCTGCACTTTTCACATAACTAACTTATTTTCCTAATTCTTTACTAAATTATTTACTTCGCACTTTTAAAGTATACACAAAAATTACAATTCCCTTAATTCTATTAAACAAAATTAACCCCTTATTAACATTGCTGACCCTTGGTCCCCCCTAATACGTCTGCCCCCTTCCGAAGATCCTCCAAGACTCCCCACCGATCGCTTCCTTTTCCAACCTCGCATCATCTCTCCTCTTTACGTATTTTAGTTAATTTGTTTATTCCCACACCCATTTACAAAGAGATTTCTCTAACGGTACAGTGGTATAACCCAGGTATTTTAGTCCTTGGAAACTCCCATCTTAACATACTTGAACCCTTCTTTTGTTAAAGGTTCCCACAGCCTCTTTATGACTACACTTGAAATAGAACCATAGTTAAGTAACTATTCTTGTCGCTTTTGCTTAATATATATATATATATATATATATATATATATATAACCTATATATATATATATATATATATATATATATATATATATATATATATATACACACAAAGAACCACACGTGAGACCCCACTTCTGACAATTTTTTTACCTTGTTTGTTTGTAGCAAAGACTTATTTCCTAGTGAATTGTTTTCAAAATCTTTAAATTACACTAATTTATTGCAGTGTCCATATCACTATATCTCACATATACACATCATATCACTATATCTCACATATACACCTCATATCACTATATCTCACATATACACCTCATATCACTATATCTCACATATACACCTCATATCACTATATCTCACATATACACCTCATATCACTATATCTCACATATACACCTCATATCACTATATCTCACATATACACCTCATATCACTATATCTCACATATACACCTCATATCACTATATCTCACATATACACCTCATATCACTATATCTCACATATACACCTCATATCACTATATCTCACATATACACCTCATATCACTATATCTCACATATACACCTCATATCACTATATCTCACATATACACCTCATATCACTATATCTCTTATATACACCTCATATCACTATATCTCAAATATACACCTCATATCACTATATCTCACATATACACCTCATATCACTATATCTCACATATACACCTCATATCACTATATCTCACGCATCAGTCCGTATACTTGACATACTGCATTGGTAGCTACAGTACGCCCTTACTAGTGACGAAACAATACTGTCCAAATAACTGACTCAACAACAATAGTTTTTGCACTGATAAACAAAACCAAGAACGAATCACTATACAGCTAAACAAAACCAAGAACGAATCACTATACAGCTAAACAAAACCAAGAACGAATCACTATACAGCTAAACAAAACCAAGAACGAATCACTATACAGCTAAACAAAACCAAGAACGAATCACTATACAGCTAAACAAAACCAAGAACGAATCACTATACAGCTAAACAAAACCAAGAACGAATCACTATACAGCTAAACAAAACCAAGAACGAATCACTATACAGCTAAACAAAAACTACCCTAATAGAGAATTACTTGCTAGATTTTAACACACTATATTTCATCACTATATTAAACTATGCTCATTTAGCTTTGAACTCGTTAAAAATAATTTTAAATACAACTCTGTTTATTCAACTAAGGAAAATTAAAATTAAAATTTCCCACACTTTTACTAATTATATAACACATTCAAAAGTCTAATAATTCAATTTATATTGAACACTTATTTTTACTTTAAGTGACTAGATTTGGTCGCCATATCTCCACAAAGTAACCTAATCGTATTTTAAGTATTATACTGAATATATTTGAGTACAGTTATCTGTTTTTCCTAATATTCTCCCCTGTTGACGCGTTTCAATGTGTTTCCATTTTCAAAACTAAAATCGTACTCTTTACGAGAACGAGAGTACGATTTTAGTTTTGAAAATGGAAACACTCCAAAACGTGTCAACAGAGCAGAATATTGTAACGTTAGGAAAGGCAGAAAACGGTACTCGTATTTATAGAAATATTCCTAACAGAAATGAAGATTAGTATATTAATAATTTATTGTACTGAACATTAAATAGTGATTAGAGTTATGTTTTGACCAGAAAATAGAGTTCAACGGGCCTCTTCTGTTTTGTCTTTTCTGATTCTTTCCTCTCTTTCCATTGTTTACGAGTTTTACCCATATTACTCCTCACATCTCTATTTTTTCGTTTAGTCTTAACTCGATATCTTCCATTAAACTTCTTATAAATACACTAATTGGATCCTGTTGGGTCAGGTGAATCCCTAAGCCCATTGGATGTATCTTTAACTCATGTATTTAATAAGTTAATAAGACGTTTTGGCGTGATGCCGTGTGCGCAATGCTTGTTCCCAGAAGAAGTGATTTGAAAGTGGAATAAAAGAAAATTGCTATATAATATTCAGGAGTCATGCTGCCATTAAATTCGCTACAACATGCAGTGCAATTTGATTGATTAGTCTTGCAATTAGTAATTTCTTGCATAATCCATTATGCTTTCAAACGACTTGGAAAAAACACGTATATCTCATTTAAGTGTGAAATGAATTTTAAAAAGTAAAATAATTTCATATATCCAACCAAATGAAATAAAAACATTAATTTTTGTTAGTCTGTCCAAACTTAGTTAAATTTTATAAAAATATATTTCATGACTACTGCTCGTATTACAAAAGTTTTTAGTTTTTCCATACGTTTTTGTGTCTAGGGAAAATCAATTTTAAAAATTAATTAAATTAATACAGCTAATAAAATAATTTACCATTTTATATGAAGTCTTACACAAATGGTTAAGCTACGGTATGGGAACCAAATTCCTACCAAAGACGTTCCTTTTGGTTAATTTTGCGTTAAAGTCTTTCATAACGCGGTTGCATTTTGCAACTATAAAACCGCCATTAAGTGCCAAACCATATTACTTAATGGTACCGAAGTAAGTTTGAAAACGTAAATTTTATTCAATTTACAGGATCTAGATACACATATTTGTGGAGATGCATTTTTTTAAGCCAGTGAGTAAGAATTGAACCTTTTTTTATTGAAGGTGAAATCACACTTTCCGAACAATGTGTCTTAGTCCCAGACCAAGGGGGTTTATTTTCTCACCTTAGTTCTGTGGAATATTAATACGAAATTCATCACAAAACTAGTTCCTATAAAAGATTTTAAAAATACGTTATAACCATTTTGGGAAAAGTAAATCCCCTTCGCTGTATCTCTGTCCCAGGCCAAAATCTCTTCCCTCTAATCCTATACAGTATTCACAAATTCTCCCTTATCTTCTATATGGACAACAATAATCGTGCTGAATGATTCTCTTAAACTCTCCCAAAATACTTTGCAAAGACGTTGCGTGTAACTGGGAAAACGATAACGGACTGTGACCGTTTTATGCGAGCGGTCGCGAATCCTTGGGCAAGTCGCTGGTGCAGAAATACCGTCAGTGCAAACACAACTAATTGGCGACAATATTTAGCAAAACAATGTATACGTAATGATCTTGGCGTAATTGTAGGTCGCGGATTGTGGCCGAGTGTAATCAGAGTGGACACAACGTTGACGTAACTGCCGCTAAGGACGCTAAGCTTTGCACAATGACTGGGTGTGAAGCAAACTGTTAAGACTCGGCGACCATTGTACTCAGTGGTGACTTCGAGCTTCCTTCTGTGCAAGGACATAGACCGTCACACTTCAGCTGGTCACATTAGGGCCACATTATATCGTTATGTGTATGATACGCTAATCATGTTTTATAAAACAATTTTGGTTATTTTGAAATAACTATTTCAGTTATTTGGATTTGAAAAAAAACATTTTTTTAAGATCAATTTTTTTTATTATAAAGGAAAATAGGCACGATTTCTTTGCATTAAAAATAGCCCAACTAAGGACTAGATTATTTCAAATGTTTGGAGACTTTAATTCTATAGCATGTTTTAGAGTTAGCCATTTTGAATATTATCAACTAAGCATATGAATAGGGCCGTGACTGAAAAAAGATTAAGGTAAAAACATTACAGCCTCTAGTCTGGGGTAGTAGGCAAGATTACGAATACAGGAGGCACTTGAATCTCTCCATATCTGTCTTACAAGGTGTTTTTTGTAGAAACATTGGCGTGTATGAAGAAGAATAAGGGTGGATGAGTAGGATTGTTATAAGAATTAGGAAAAGACGTAATAAGCGTCTGGGTAGCAGGGGTTGGGATAAGTAGGGGCCTATGTGTCAAGCTTGCAGGGTCGCATTTATGGCCTAAATTTTCTCTCGTACTCATAGAAAATTATCTACTTGGCAACCTTACTAAGAATTTATGCGAGTAAAATTAAACCCAAGCGTAAATATATTCCCAATTTTGTTTAAACAATAATTTTAGTGTAAATTATTTTGGTGTGTCTAATCATTTTTTCGACAGTGTAAAACACAGCAATAATATTGTAACATTTCCGTAAACGAATTGTCCCGAAGATTTCCGAATAGCAAAAATGGCGGATAATGCTAACAGCTGTTTTGCTTATAGGTTATGTTGAATTTATTTTTAAATAAAATTTCGTATATAATCAGAAATACCTAATATTTTAATAAACAGTGCGATGACATATGACTTCATACTACATAAGGTTTTATCACTCGCAGATTATATTACTCTCAGTGTAGTATAATACTAAATTAAATATGATTAACTAAAGTCGTATTATTTTTTATTATGTTACCTGTAAATATAGTTATGTAACACTCCGTTTTGTTAATTACTAAAGCTATATTCATAAATTAATTTATTAGGGCCTAATTATTAAAACATTTAAAATAAGATTTAAAGATTTATAAAACGACAAATTGTAGAAAATTAAATTTAAAACTTAATGCTTTAATAATAATCAAGGTTATGTTTTGCCCTGTATATTATGAGTTTAAGCCTCTTTTATTGAATACTGGCCTTAAGGGAAATCTAACCAATAAAGTATTTTATTAGGTTTCATAGAATTATAGGTTTCTTATACAACTCTTAATGAAATATGAATTAGGCTACTCCTTTTTTTTAGCATTAGGGGTTTACTACTTATTGGCACATACATTGTTTTTTAATTTTATGACTAAGCATGTTTTAAACAGAAATTTATACTTCGTATGAAAGTGGAGGTTTTAAGTTAGATATTAAAACTGCGTCGCTTCCATCGAAGTGCCATTTCACTCAACAAAGAACCATTGGAAGGACAAATAAATTATAATTTGATATAAAGATATAGGTAAATTAGTGTTACTCCTTGTTACAGGACTACTTTCATAAAATGCCAGTTCTCTTATGTAATAATTGCTAGGGGCCAACTCCAATCACTAGCATTATGCTACTAGCAGGGCTACTAAAAGGCTAACTAAAATGGCTACTAAAAGGGCGTATAAGCACAATAAATATACACAACTCGCAATTATAAAACTTAAATTTCATACGCGTTTCAATGACTTATGTCATCATCATCAGTGATGGTATCATAAGTTCATAGCTTCAACTAGATATAAAATTATAACTATTTAGTTAAAGTTATAAGTTTGAGGTAGCATCACTGATAATGTTGAAATAAGTCATTGAAACGCGCATGAAATTGAATTTTTATAAGTGAGTTGTGTATATTTATTGTGTTAATAACCTTAACTCACAAGGCTAGCTAGAAAACTGTTTACAAGGAGTTAGTTTAATTGGTTTATGAATTAACTTTAATGTCAGTAAAATTATAATGAATCCTAAAACGACATCGCAAACTACTCTAGCGAAACTTGGTCTGGAAAACCAATATTAATTATGTGCACATAATATTAAAAAAATTCATATGGTATGCTTGATCTGGTTTAAAACTGTCACAGTCTGGTAAACTATGACGTAACGATCACGTGACGTCTGATCAACCATAGGTCTGACGGTCAACGTGTGAAAGCCTGCCAGAGCGCAACAATTGGCACAAACTTGCCAAACTCTCTCAAACACGGTAACGTATCTGTGATCGATCACATATTTAGAGTTTTACGCAGTAAATTCAAGTCAACAATGCGTGGGTCGAACCTCTCAATCTATGGAACTTTCCATAGTTAAGGCTTGTACAGCATAGATAAACTGTAATAGATGAGAGAAAGTCAATGAATCCCTTACGCAGGCAACAGAACCCGCATAACCTGTTGGTTACCTGCAAGACACCAATACAAATAGTGTTAGAGCACGACTCTGTTGGCAACGTTGCCATAAATATAGTTTAATAGGTTTCACTGTCGGTTTAAACTCATTTATTTAACAGCCAAAGACAAAAAGCAAAACATATGAAGCTAGGTTGCAAAAACAGGGTTAGAATTGGAACGAGTCCAGTTTTACAGTTATATTATATGCAACACCCAAGTGAAGTAATTTTACCCGCAAGCAGTAAAGTGTTTGCAGCAACGGTGAGCCGAAGAGTTCTATAATCCTTATGTTTATGTAAGAATTAAACGAATAGATTGTTCCATACGACCAAGTAACTGACGCCCAGGATTCATTTTACTTGAGTTAAATTGCTTGGTACACGGACAACCAATTCTGACTCCCTAGTAGAAGCAGTAACAGCACGTGTATGTGAGAGAGTTTTAGAGCCTCAGACCAGGGTTTAAAAATTTACTTCTAACTGTGACAAAACGATTATCTACAGCAGGGGTCCTCCATCTTTTTTCAACCTTTTTTTATTTTATTAACAAAGAGTACTCCTACATAAGGTTATAAATGTAGGTGTTCCCCATGACAACAAACTGAAGTTCTTATGTCAAAAAACTCTACACAAAAATGTAACCTTTTCTGTTAAAATAATAATACACATAAATTTTTGAAAAAAGGTAATTAATATTCCGACTTTGACAGTTGGGATCTATTTTTAATAGTAGTTTTAAAATAACGAAAATTAAGTATTTGCAACTGAATAATTATAATTGACAACTGATTTCAATATTTGACAACTTAATATTAACACTTGGACATGAATATTAACAATTGACAACTGAATAATTATAACTGACAACTGATTTTAACAATTGGAAACTGAATATTAACAATTGACAACTGAATAATTATAACTGACAACTGATTTTAACAATTGGAAACTGAATATTAACAATTGACAACTGAATAATTATAACTGACAACTGATTTTAACAATTGGAAACTGAATATTAACAATTGACAACTGAATAATTATAACTGACAACTGATTTTAACAATTGGAAACTGAATATTAACAATTGACAGCTGAATAATTATAACTGACAACTGATTTTAACAATTGGAAATTGAATATTAACAATTGGCAACTAAAAAATAATTGGAGGGACGAGAATTTTTTTTTTAGAAAGTCTATTAATGTCTGGTACAAACCTTTGTACGTATAGATGTAGTTGTGGTAGCTTAAATCTAGCATTTAGCTACACATGTTTGTACTGAGATGCTGCGGCTTTATTATATTTATTCAACTTTCTTTTATTCAGCGCTAACACCTACATATTTTTTCCACATCCCCAAGTGTATATTTAGGGAGAGACACTAATCTACAGAGCGTGAAGGTATGTAAGTTACAGCTGCAAGCTTAAAGAAGACCGAATACCTTCATATTTGTAATTGTTGCAAACAATAAGACAAAGTTTCCTCCCATTCCAACCGTTCTCTTAATAACTCTTGTCGACACGTTTCGGATAACGTCCGTCATTCAGAACCTTATATCCACTGTACAATATTGGAGGTGACAGAAAACTATAGTAGGCCCATGCAACATGCAGCCTAGCCTCCAAATTTTATAAATATTATTTGTTATAGAGTTAAACCAAAGTTTATAAAGAAAACAATCTTTTTTAAACATTGTGTGTGTGTGTGTGTGTCCAGTCATTTTACAAAGTCCACCTCTTTTCCCCCAAACTCCCTCCCTTAATATAACCTCAGTTATCAACAACTATGGGAACAAGTGGTTCACCGCTAACATACAAAAAGGGCAATTTAACAGGCGATACTACAGAAACATTCACTCATGGCGTATTAAAAGTCTCATTAATACTCATACATTTGCTCCAGTAAACAGAAAATTGTGTAGTTATTCGTGTCCTTACTTTCCTTTCTTGGAAAGAGAGAG
The DNA here is from genome assembly GCA_036971475.1 of Prosapia bicincta. Classification (NCBI taxonomy): domain Eukaryota; kingdom Metazoa; phylum Arthropoda; class Insecta; order Hemiptera; family Cercopidae; genus Prosapia; species Prosapia bicincta. Next base: position 261,706,633 of record JBAIZL010000001.1, read on the forward strand.
TAGTTTTACAGAAAAATACTTTTCGTTAGGTATTTAAACATTTCCATTATTTATATAACAAGCATGCTATACTTTTAAACTCACCTGGCTAGAGGAAAAAAACCATGTATATGTAATCACGAAATAAAAAATCAGTTATCTGTAGTATATAAAATAAGAAGCAATATATTTTGTTTCAAAAGGCCTCATTTTGTCATAAATATAATTACTTTTGTTAAAAATGTCCAGAAATAAATTAATGATTAAAGGACCATAAAAAAAATTATGTATAAGTATCTCAAACAATAAGATCTAACGCATTAAACTAACTGAGAAATTTGTTGGTCCGAGCAGTTGTTCCGCGCAGGCGCCAATCTTCTCTTTGGCCAAATCGTTTCTAAGAGTTTCATCACTCGCCTCACTAGCTTAGCACCTATTAAAGAAATCTATCCCATTGATTTAAGCCTCAATTTTATTTAATTACTGTATTTATAATATAATGATTTCTTGAGCAACTGTTTAGTAGAACATATAATAGACAAAAACCATAGTTTAGATGTCAATAATATTAAGTTAATGCAAAATGTTAATAACATAAGTTTATTAAATGTTTTTGAAAGTATTTATATATATAAATGTAGACACAATAATTTAATGAATTGTGACAAAGGGCCTATTCCTAATTCAGTTTTATATTCTTTGATTGATTAAATTAAAAATCAGCTGGTTTTAAGTGACAATGTTTAAGACAAAATTAGAATTAAATTTATAACCTCAACATTTTTTTGCTATATATGTTACGATTTAAATTAAATTAATTTTTTGTTTAGTAGTTCTGAAGATGGTTACTTTGTAACTAAAATGTACATCAAGTGAATAAATAAAGTTATTTTGTCGCTATTGGTTTTATTATTTAAAATATTATATACTGTATTTATGTTGTAAATGGGAAGGAAAACTATATTTCTATGTTTTATATTTTATTTTCTTAGCTTCTGAGCAATGATCCATTTATTTTCACAAAAAATCGGAACAGATAAAGCGTTGTTGCAAAAACCACCTGAAATTTGGATCTTCTAATTATTTTTTGTTGCTTCCTTCGTTGATTTTATTGAAGAGCTTTCATCGTAATTTTCAAGCACTGACACGAAGTTTAAAAGTGTAAGTTGGCTCCTATTAATGTGTGAAATCGTTGATTGCCCGACTGAAAATCTCAGCCTACTGTTTATCCGTAACTACATTATCTGATTCATACCTATTTTATCCGCTAACGATAAGATAACTTGATTTTTCTTAGAAGCCCTGGTGAGCGACGAAAATCACTCACCTAACCTAGGTTAGAGTTGGTCTACTGGCGACGACGACACCTGTTTATACACAACTGCACTGAGACGGTGACTCAGCAACTATATGTTTGCGCAGTGCCTACACGAGCCAATAACACGTTTAGAAGAATCATTATTTAGGAGATCGCAGTACGTTTCCATCTCAGTTTTTTATTCTGAAAATCTGAAAGCTATTCGAATAATTGGAGTTTTATCGTATATCAAAAGAGCGTATGAATTGTAAAGTGAGGGCAGACCCGTCCTTAGCAAATGCGACGCCTGAAGCAAAAAAAAAAAAAAAAAAAAAATGCGAGGTATTTTTTAAGAAAGTGGTCTACCCCGAAATGGTTTTTAAATTCTCGCGCAACAAATGTGTGTTTAGAACAATTTTGATGAAATCATGTCATCTCGAAAACACGCCCATTAATTACGTGTTTTTTTTATTTACCAGGGTTGATTATATTTTTATTTTTGATATGTACATCATTTTACTCTGTGTAAGGAATTAAGATAAGAGAGAATTATGATTTATGGCCATAGTCAATTCTTCAATCAATGAATCATTAGGAAAATTATAATAATTTAGGTCTGAGAGAAAATAAATAAATTCTTATGAGAAATCTTTTTCTTTGCTTTGTAATTATTAATCAATTTTTATAAATAGGCACATATAATTACAAAATATTACTATTATTACTATTTATTAGGAATATACTGTGGTTGAATTTAATAATACATACACAAAAACCTCTTAACCACAAACTTTCTTTATTTTACCCTTATGTACATTTCAGTTACCAAGTAACCATCCTCAGAGGGATAACATACAAAGACTGTCTATCCCTCTGAGGATGGTTACTTGGTAACTGAAATGTACATAAGGGCCAAATAAAGAAAGTTTGTGGTTAAGAGGTTTTTGTGTATTTATTAATTATTATTATTATTTGCACACCTATTATTTTTTTAGTATTCCTAAAGAGATTTCTAAAATGTCCACGAAGTTCATTTACAAACTAGTAATCAAATAAAAACAAACATTTAATTGTCAATCCATTGCTTTGTAAATTTTCATATCTTGTTTATTTACTTTTTGCAAGTACGTGATTACTAAGTATTATCTTTTACTTTACAATACTGTTAGATATACTTTTTAAGTTTGGTATATAATGGTGTTGGCTCTCGGTCTGCAAGGCCGCCACCCCTCCGCCGCTATCAAACGATGTTTTGCATTCTTCTAGTCGCGATACCGATATCTCGTTCTTAGGTTTTGTCTTTAATCAATAATTTAACATATTGCTCGGGTAATCAGACAAATATTTTAGGCACGTATATCTGTACATTATTACATTATTTTCATTCATCCGAAACTTTGTACTTAATTTTAAACGTTTACCTCGCGGCGCAAGCCCTAGATCGGCCGTTCCGCTCGCTTCCCCCTAAAAACGACACTGTTGTGGGGGCATAATATATGATTGTGTGTCTGATATTATTGCCTAAATACTACATCGGTAATTTCCTGAATACCTCATATCCACAAATCACAATGACACAAACATTCAAACGAACCTAAAAATCTATAGGCCTACCTATAATGACTGATTCGCCAACGTAGAGCCAGAACTGTAACAGATAGACATCTCATTTGAAATACAACTTCTCTTCGTTATAGGCCTCTGTAGTTCCCACTGAGATATAGTTTCGCAAATTCTTTGTATTAAAGTACGAATTACAAGTTGAGTATCTATTTTAAACATTACCAACGTATAAACTATAAAAAATAAAAATGTTTTTCAGTATTTTTTGTTTTATAACTTTGGTGCACTCTAGGAAACAAATATGGACATTTTTATTTCAAATTTAAAAAATCAAATATTTTGGAGGGAAAAATAGGTCATTCCAAAAGCAATACACGATATACCAATACATAAAATACAATGTACTGACTGATTTATCAACGCACAGGCGAAACTATTAGAGCTAAAAATTTTGAATTTCAAGGAAATTAAAAACGTAAGGTTAAGAAAACGTAAAAGAGCACTTTTTGAAAACAATATTCAAGAACAATTTTCATATTTACAAATTTGAACGGTTTGTAACAGAAACTTGAAAAGCAACGGTATTTTGTAAGCAACAGGAGGCTCATATCGCGGTAAAGGTTTTATTGCCTTGACTGATTTACCACGACGCAAAGCTCTTTCAGGAGGTGTAGGCTTACACCTTTGCGCAATCATAGTAAATTGCGCCCACAAGCCAACAACTTATTATAAAATGAACGGGAAATTGCACTGGCGTCACTGACCATTGCGTGTCTATCCACACAGACATTCGATTCAGGTGGCCGCATCCCAGTGCACTTTAACACTCAATGCACTTTTACATTTCGTCATTGCATAATCAAGAAGGCGTAAATGCGTTGTAATATGATCGTCTATTTTAGATTTAATAGCCCATGGCTTACTATTCAATTGGCAGTGCCATAACCTCTCTCGACAGACTATGAAATCAACTCTTATCTCTGCCACGGAACAAAAACTGAATTTTCATAACACACAGCTCTGGCTTTTTTATGCTGAATATGATTTCTCCAAGGTATCATTACTTTTTGTTTTAGAGATATTAAAGCTTATTTTTTCAATTCCTTTTGTTATATTCATGCTTCCCTTATTTATATCTTGTTCAAATGTTCAATACTAAATAACTTCATCGATTTTTCAAGCCCCCTTTGATTGTTCAAACTCTTTTGATTGTTCACATTTTCAATCGTTAACTTTTATTCATCCACTATAGTTCAAATAAATATTTTAAAACTTGTAGTGGATGACACTTGATGTTAATACAGTTTTTTTCAATTTCAATTCAATAATTAAATTTAATTATTTAATTTTAGTTTTATATGGGGAGTAAAGCTTTTCAAGAAAATGGTAAGGTATGCAATAATCCTATTTCTTTCCATTTAGCTAAAATAAGTAATAACATATGATTTAATGAAACAGCTCATTTTATTTTATAGGTTATATAGTAGAACAACTGTTTTAAAGCAGTTTATGTCACTTTATTTATATAAATGTAATTATTTAATAAAACGAGAATAATTTTTTTTTCACCTAAATAGTAATTGACTTGAAACATATTTGTTCATATTAGTTCTTTACATTAAAGTCTCCCTATCACTAGATTAATTAACAGTATCTAGATTAAAATATCTCTAATACTTAGAATGTTTTCAGTCCGCATAGTAGAGTAGGAAACCTCTGTAAGTAACGTATTTCCAACTAAACTGTGAACGCAGAGTGCAGTTGAATTACTTTGACAAAAATCGCCTCGCGCAGGCATATGGGGGTGAGGTGTTGGGCCACGCGCTAGGGGGGGGGGGAGGAAGAGAAGGTTCTAAGTAGAAACGCTACTAGCCTGACTACATACTTTCGGCTCAGTTGATCCTTTTATGGACGTCAAGAGGAAAAACCCGTTGCATCATTTCATAAAGAAACTAAAAACACGTGCACTATAAAACATAAAGGATAACATAAAACATAAATCAAAATACAACACCAGCAAATGTTTTTGGAAAGGTAAATATAGATCCCCCACCGGCTGCTTTCAGGACCAATTGAAGTGTCGTTCAGAGCTGTCGCTTTAACGCGCATGCGTACTGGCGCATCTTGGCACTGCGCATCCAACATCCCGATTTTTTACAAAGTGATTCGACTGTAGATCTGGTGCAGTTAATATCTAGATTTATTATGGATTATAAACCATACACAATTACGTTTTAATTTAATTAAGTCTGTTCTAATTCCACGGTGTAGAACGTAACTCATATAATTATAAATAATCTTCCGTAAAAAATATAATGTACAGGGATCCTATAACATCTTAGTTGTCCTTTTTGCCGTAGGTACTTACCTAAATTTCTTTCTGAACTAACAGCGTTGCATTTATAAGATAAGGTGTAGCTAGAACGGTACAGCTAGTGCCCTTAAAGGTCAATAATCTCCAGAAGTCAGGATCCACTAGAATTTCTTGTTTTAGCAATCTACAAGTACAACAGCAGAAAACGTTAAAATTCCGCGAATTACTGGGTTGCCAACAAGAATGGGATGTTGGTTGCACAATGGCTTGTGCGCATCCTCAGACGCCTCATTACCTTAGAATGCATTCTCTCCTTACTTCCCTGTTGCACTCTTAGATAATGTAATTACATAAACTACTCTATCACGGCTCCGTGTTTTAAAGCACTCGTCTATGAACAGGTTTTATTGAAATTTATAGCTCGTTTTGTAATCTTTCATTACATAAATACGTAAAACTCATTACAATAGCCAATCTATTAATGATTGCTTATTACGAATAATTTATTTCCATTTATATAAATAAGAAAGTAACAATTTATAAGCTAATGGAGAAATATTCATAACAATTCATATCTGAAATACGCTGAGCACAGATGTTGACTACAGATATTGGGTCCAAATATTTTGCCTATCGTAAAGTGGATGGTATTCAAAACACACTAAATACAAAGGAGTTGGTACCGATGGGGAAGACAGAAGATTACTGTCTTTAACACATTTATACAGATCGTAGCAAAAACCTACTGTAATAAACAAATAATATGAAAAGAAAATTTTAAAGTCAATTCTTATTTAAGTCATCAAAGAAAAATTTAATTTTGGTTACTTTTTATTAAATAATTACAACTAATATAATTAGATTAACATAACCTATGCTTTAAAACAGCTCTTCTACCACATAACCCATAACATTAAATCAGCTGTTTTATGTAATCATATGTTATTACTTCTTTCAAGCCAAATAGGACGTAATAACTGTATTACATAACTTGCCCCTTTTGTGAAAAGTTTTCTTATGTATAAAAGTAAAACAATTTCCTTGGATTTATTTATTGAAAAAACTGTAATAACATTAAATGCCATTCACTACAAGTTAAAATGTATTTGAACTTGAGTGGATGAATAAAAAGTATTTTATTTACAATTGAAAATTTGTACTATATATATATATATATATATATATATATATATATATATATATATATATATAGGTAGAGTGTAAAATAATATAAGGAATTGAAAAAGTTACTTGATTCCTTGCTTAGTTTAACTCGTTTATTTTGCTCGTTTAATCGCGACATTCGGCGATTCGCAAGTTTTAACTTTGCAACCAATTGCAAGAACTTGATTCACTAAGTTATAAAAATGGCTTACTGTGACAAAATATTTTAAATCACACTAGACAATCATTACCAGTATATAAACAGAGTCTTACTTTCTTAAAGTAGTTTTTGTTTTCGATTAATTGTACTTTATTATAACCTCTTACTTGTAATAAATCGCAAAATTTCAATTGAAAATATTTCCTTAAATCTACTGAGCCAGCTGACAGAACGTTTGAGTCACACGTCAATATAAAAGAACACAAAATAATTTTGTTTTCGAATCATTAGTATTTAATCGAACATTAACGGGACAATACTTATTGATTTTGCTACACATGATATTCCGCGAGTCTCTTAAGTTAAAAAGTTGTAATTTAAATGACGTACACAAACATATAATAAAGTAAATGTTTAAAAGACTTGGACAAAACGTGTCAGACTTTACTAGATAAATTAACACTGGCAATTACTGCCCAGAAAACAGTAATTACAGTAGAAAACGATTTTAGAATTGTTTTAAATTACCTTTATTATAAGAACGAGCATGACTTTTTATAACAGTTATATTTCAATAAATCTAATACTCTAACTATCTGAAATTTTAAGTAGAAATAATTGCAACTGAAATTTAAAAAACAAATCTTACTTAAATGAAATTGTCTATTTTATTCTTTATTTTCGAAAATGACTTTTTTGAGATTTGTTTAAAGACTATAACATTAATAAAACAGAACTATCTTCAGGAAAATCTAAAAACTAACTTTGAAAGTTTTACCTTTATATTTTGCCTTTATCAATTGCATCGGTAATAAGTGTATGATTTTCCATAAACGCTTCACCACGCCCCAGATATATATAACACTGTAAGCTTCCTATCGAGGAGTAATGAAATTTTCCAGTTTTTTAAAGCAAATACTTTGAAATATTTTTTAATATTTATAGGTTCTTTCAACGTTGATCTTTCTGATAAAATAAAACTTTTGGACAAATGATAAATAAATAACCCTAGCTACAAATATTTAAACACCCTTGATGTACATTTCACCAACACAGTTAGCATCATCAGAAGGTTACAAAAATTCTTCTTCAAAAAAGTTCTTCTTGTGTGTAACCTTCTGATGATGCTAACTGTGTTGGCGAGATGTACATGAAAGGTGTTTAAATATTTGTAGCAAGGGTTATTGTTATTTAGTTATCATAATTACGCTACTGTGCTCTGTATAGAATTTCTGGACAAATGTTAAAGTTGGAAAGGAATGCATGAGTTTGGGAGGAAATTGACAACAGAAGGTTTCAAAACTGACATAAAGAAAAATGTAGCGTTAAAAATAACTGGTACTAGACAGAGTGAGTGAAGGAACAGGTGAGATTGATTGATGGACACATTAATATGCAAGACTGAACCAAACGCTTCTGAAAATGGACCTGTAACGACAGTTGTGTAGCCACTTGAACACTATTGAGTAATCGATTAGATAGGTGAAGCTAGAAAATTACTATCTACAATTATTAACATTGTACATTTTTATTTACATTGAAATGTTCAAGAAGGACGTGAGAAACAGAACATGAAAAATGGTTTTAATGCGAAACGAGATAACATTTTTTTTTATTACAACCAAAACACTGTTGGAGCAGTCAGGAAATCTCCATAGGAAAGAGAAACTAAATTATCACCTGGTGATAATGTCGAAACAACTAGATCCCAACATCTGGAGGATGTAACTCTCAGACAACTCTTCATGACGCCGTTAGAGAAGGGCTCTCCATACGCAATGTTGTGACTCCCTCTATAGCCTCCAATAAGGGATTTTATAGCCTCTACTTTAATGCTAACAAACTTAATACATAATTTCGTTAATCGAATTTTGAGAGAAAGATTGCGGGTGTTTGTAAGGTCGTACAGAGCTGGAGTTGGCTAAAGTTAAAGGTATTCACACGAAGGAGCGGGGGGAAATATAGGCTTTTGAGGAACTTGAAGTTAGTTCCATAAGAAAAACATTACAAGGAAAAACAGCTGAGTATGTTTGTAAACAAACAAATATTTTAACAGCATGAAAACAGGTTATGTGTATACATTGCAATGAAAAACAGCTGTATGATTTGTAAACAAACAAATATTTTAACTGTATGAAAGCAGGTTATGTATATACATTGCAATGAAAGACAGATGATTACGATTTGTAAACAAACAAATATTTTAACAGTATGAAAGCAGGTTATGTGTATACATTGCAAGGAAAAACAGATGATTACGATTTGTAAACAAACAAATATTTTAACAGTAGGAAAGCAGGTCATGTATATACATAGCAAGGAAAAACAGATGATTACGATTTGTAAACAAACAAATATTTTAACAGTATGAAAGCAAGTTATGTGTATACATTGCAATGAAAAACAGCTGTATGATTAGTAAACAAACAAATATTTTAACAGCATGAAAGCAAGTTATGTGTATACATTGCAATGAAAAACAGCTGTATGATTTGTAAACAAACAAATATTTTAGCAGTATGAAAGCAGGTTATGTGTATACATTGCAATAAAAGCAGATGATTACGATTTGTAAACAAATAAATATTTTAACTGTATGAAAGCAGGTTATGTATATACATTGCAATGAAAAACAGATGATTATGATTTGTAAACAAACAAATATTTTAACTGTATGAAAGCAGGTTATATGTATACATTGCAATGGAAAACAAATGATAATGGTTTGTAAACAAACAAATATTTTAACTGTATGAAAGCAGGTTATGTATATACATTGCAATGAAAAACAGATGATTATGATTTGTAAACAAACAAATATTTTAACTGTATGAAAGCAGGTTATATGTATACATTGCAATGGAAAACAAATGATAATGGTTTGTAAACAAACAAATATTTTAACTGTATGAAAGCAGGTTATGTATATACATTTCAATGAAAAACAAATGATAATGATTTGTAAACAAACAAATATTTTAACTGTATGAAAGCAGGTTATGTGTATACATTGCAATTAAAAACAAATTATAATGATTTGTAAACAAACAAATATTTTAACTGTATGAAAGCAGGTTATGTGTATACATTGCAATGAAAAACAAATGATAATGGTTTGTAAACAAACAAACATTTTAATAGTATTAAAGGTTATCTGTATAGGTTTCTGCTAATAGCCTTTATATGTTTTGTGTTTACATTATTTATTTTATTGTGTAGTTTTAATATGTTTCAGTATGATTAGAGACATTTGGCCGTACACATCCCTAGTAATTAAATCACGTCCCTACTCGCGATAATAGTAAAATAGGCGATAATAGCCATACTGGTCGACCGCCTTGACTATAAATATCCCAAGATCTGTAATCACTCTTCAGGTAAGTTTTTCATCCGATTTCCTTCCATGTCAGGTAATGCAGTCTTTAACGTTTTCTTACATGTCTTGCTATACCAAGACGCCACACACGTTCTCTAAGGCTCATTAACTCTGTTTCCAAGACCTGATATTCCTCCTTGTTACTCCTGGTTGCTACAAGCAACCGCTTTAACGTTTTATCGATTCTCTTCACTTCAACGTAGTTTTTCTAAGCATGGAAGAAAAGACTTTAGTTAGTAGCAACCAATGTTAGTTGCTCTGGCTACCAGTATATTACTTGTATGGTGATGCAGAAAATTATTCATAAAACATTCAGAATAATTTAACTGAAAAAAATGTGTTCTTCCAAAGAGCCTCCATTTAGTAGCTGTTAGCTATATTAAACGAACGTCTTAGAAGTGTTATTTCAATTCTGTTTGTCACCTTTCTTAATAACGTAATGTTTCACAGTTTTAAAGCTATCATCCAAAATGACGTAATCGTGTTTGGAAAATTTGTAAAATCTATAATAAGGTAAGATCTTACAATACCCTGCTAGAAGATTTAAGGCAGACGTGGCATCATGTATGCACGGTCGCGTACTTGAAGCAGACCTTCTCTCGAATGGGTTCAAATTAGGTATCTAACCATTAAACTCCCTCGTATGCAGGAAGATAAGGGATGGTAGATGGAATTAGCCAGAGCTGTCTACCTATATGTAACACTCTCTTGTGAGTTGGAAGGTAAGGGATGGTAGATGAAATTAGCCAGAGCTGTCTACCTGTAACACTCTCTTGTGAGTTGGAAGGTAAGGGATGGTAGATGGAATTAGCCAGAGTTGTCTACCTATATGTAACACTCTCTTGTGAGTTGGAAGGTAAGGGATGGAACATGGATTTAGCCAGAGCTGTCTACCTATATGTAACACTCTCTTGTGATTTGGAAGGTAAGGGATGGTAGATGGAATTAGCCAGAGCTGTCTACCTGTAACACTCTCTTGTGAGTTGGAAGGTAATGGATGGTAGATGGAATTAGCCAGAGCTATCTACCTATATGTAACACTCTCTTGTGAATTGGAAGGTAAGGGATGGTAGATGGACTTAGCCAGAGCTGTCTACCTATATGTAACACTCTCTTGTGAGTTGGAAGGTAAGGGATGGAACATGGATTTAGAAAGGGCTCCGACAAGAACATAATTATCCTCTGCTACCGGAAATAAGATCAAATTAATGCATTGTCTGTACAGGATAGCCTACTTGAAGTCGACTGCTCTCTAACAGAGTCAAAGAAAGGTATCTACGCATTATACCACCATATAAGTATAATAGGAAGAAAGGGTGGCTTGGATGGAACTAAGGAAAGGAAAATGAAGGCATAGTGTCGGAAGGGTCGACTATACCTAATCTCATCTGGGTGAAGAAAGATGATAGGTATCTATCTACCCGTTACTCGAAAGATGAAAAAAAGGATCAATAAAAAATAAGGGCAAGTCGATATTTGCAGGCTTTGATATTTGGTGGAAGAATGTCTAGGAGGCTATGTAAAAACAAAAAGGTTTGCTCTTAATTGATGCCATAATCTTGGAAAAAGGTCTGTAAATAAAGGTTTGTTATAAAGAGTAGAATTAAATGGGTCCTAACTGTGCCAACTAATCCTCTAACTTTTTGATTTTCTATACTTTAGTTTTCCTTGTCAGTATGTTTTAATTTTTTATCAGTTCCTTAGAAGAACAGATAAGTCATGGAGTAGTTAAATTAGAGATAGATTCAACAACGAATTAGTTTCTTAATAGAACGAGTCATTTAATAGAAAAGATCATTTCCGTAAGAGAGTGGTCACCGAGTTGTCTTTTATTTTAGGATCTAATTTTAGAAGCAATCAACTCCAGTCGACTATCAAAAGAAGTACATCTAAATTTAATTCCTGTTGTCAACACCACGCCGTCTCTAGTAAAAAAACCTAAACCATAACTCTATCGTTTAACATATTTAAGTAATTTTAAATGCCGTTAAAAATAAATAAAAATAGTTTACAACGTGACTTTGGTTCTTTAAGTTTTTAAAAGACTCCGATACCTGTTCTAACCTCATCAAGAGGTTTACGACAGTGGAAACGTGTTCGCCACGCGCAGCGAACCCACCACGCCTTCCTAACACCTGTTGTATAATAAATAATAAACTCTGCTTTCTCAGAGACACTAATTGTGAGTTAAACTGGTCAGTGCACGGTTTATAGGTCAAGTCACTTCTTAGGGCAGAGGTTAATTGCCGAGTCTTCACGGGAGTGGCAATAAAATGTCTGCACAATAGACTACTGTCTCACAAAATACATACTATTTCAGTGAGGAAAAAGTGTTTAAATAAGATGCTATCCTTATGGAAAATATTATACTTAGGGGAGATGTTAGATTTAAGTAACAAGTAACAATTAAGGCGGGTGTTACACTTGAGGAAAATTTTATGCTTGAGAAATATGTTGCACTTAAGGAAGATGTTACACTTAAGGTAGATGTTATACTTGATGAATTGTTATACTTGAGGTAGATGTTATACTTAAGGTAGATGTTATACTCGAGGTAGATGTTATACTAGAGGAAGATGTTACAATTGAGGAAGATAATACATTTAAGCAAGATTTGATATGGGAAGAAGATTTTATGGGAAGATTTTAGACTTGAGGAAGGTTTCATACTTGACAATTATGTTAAACTCGAGGTAGATGTTATACTTAAGGTAGATGTTATACTTAAGGTAGATGTTATACTAAAGGAAGATTTGCACTTGAGGAAGGTTCATACTTGACAATTATGTTACACTCGAGGTAGATGTTATACTCGAGGTTGATGTTATACTAGAGAAAGATTTTACAATTGAGGAAGATAATACATTTAAGCAAGATTTGATACGGGAAGAAGATATTACACTTAAGGAAGATGTTATACTAGAGGAAGATTTACACTTAAAGAAGGTTTCATACTTGAACAATATGTTACACTCGAGGTAGATGTTATACTTAAGGTAGATGTTATACTAGGGGAAGATTGTTACAATTGAAGAAGACAATACATTTAAGCAAGATTTTATACGGGAAGAAGATATTACACTTAAGGAAGATGTTATACTAGAGGAAGATTTTAGACTTGAGGAAGGTTTCATACTTGAAAAATATGTTACACTCGAGGTAGATGTTATATTCGAGGTAGATGTTATACTTAAGGTAGATGTTATACTAGGGGAAGATTTTAGACTTGAGGAAGGTTTCATACTTGAAAAATATGTTACACTCGAGGTAGATGTTATACTTAAGGTAGATGTTATACTAGGGGAAGATTGTTACAATTGAAGAAGACAATACATTTAAGCAAGATTTTATACGGGAAGAAGATATTACACTTAAGGAAGATGTTATACTAGAGGAAGATTTTAGACTTGAGGAAGGTTTCATACTTGAAAAATATGTTACACTCGAGGTAGATGTTATATTCGAGGTAGATGTTATACTTAAGGTAGATGTTATACTAGGGGAAGATTGTTACAATTGAAGAAGACAATACATTTAAGCAAGATTTTATACGGGAAGAAGATATTACACTTAAGGAAGATGTTATACTAGAGGAAGATTTTAGACTTGAGGAAGGTTTCATACTTGAAAAATATGTTACACTCGAGGTAGATGTTATACTTAAGGTAGATGTTATACTAGGGGAAGATTGTTACAATTGAAGAAGACAATACATTTAAGCAAGATTTTATACGGGAAGAAGATATTACACTTAAGGAAGATGTTATACTAGAGGAAGATTTTAGACTTGAGGAAGGTTTCATACTTGAAAAATATGTTACACTCGAGGTAGATGTTATATTCGAGGTAGATGTTATACTTAAGGTAGATGTTATACTAGGGGAAGATTTTAGACTTGAGGAAGGTTTCATACTTGAAAAATATGTTACACTCGAGGTAGATGTTATACTTAAGGTAGATGTTATACTAGGGGAAGATTTTAGACTTGAGGAAGGTTTCATACTTGAAAAATATGTTACACTCGAGGTAGATGTTATATTCGAGGTAGATGTTATACTTAAGGTAGATGTTATACTAGGGGAAGATTGTTACAATTGAAGAAGATAATACATTTAAGCAAGATTTTATACGGGAAGAAGATATTACACTTAAGGAAGATGTTATACTAGAGGAAGATTTTAGACTTGAGGAAGGTTTCATACTTGAAAAATATGTTACACTCGAGGTAGATGTTATATTCGAGGTAGATGTTATACTTAAGGTAGATGTTATACTAGGGGAAGATTGTTACAATTGAAGAAGATAATACATTTAAGCAAGATTTTATACGGGAAGAAGATATTACACTTAAGGAAGATGTTATACTAGAGGAAGATTTTAGACTTGAGGAAGGTTTCATACTTGAAAAATATGTTACACTCGAGGTAGATGTTATATTCGAGGTAGATGTTATACTTAAGGTAGATGTTATACTAGGGGAAGATTGTTTCAATTGAAGAAGATAATACATTTAAGCAAGATTTTATACGGGAAGAAGATATTACACTTAAGGAAGATGTTATACTAGAGGAAGATTTTAGACTTGAGGAAGGTTTCATACTTGAAAAATATGTTACACTCGAGGTAGATGTTATATTCGAGGTAGATGTTATACTTAAGGTAGATGTTATACTAGGGGAAGATTGTTACAATTGAAGAAGATAATACATTTAAGCAAGATTTTATACGGGAAGAAGATATTACACTTAAGGAAGATGTTATACTAGGGGAAGATTTTAGACTTGAGGAAGGTTTCATAATTGAAAAATATGTTACACTCGAGGTAGATGTTATACTAGAAAAAGATGTTAAAATTGAGGAAGATAATACATTCAAACAAGATGGTACGGGAAGAAGATATTACACTTAAGGAATATGTTATACTAGAGGAAGTATTATACTTGAGGTAGATGTTATACTCGAGGTAGATGATACACTAGAGGAAGATTTTACAATTGAAGAAGATAACACATTTAAGCAAGATTTGATACCTGTGGAAGATATTACACTTAAGGAAGAAGTTATACTTAAAAAGTATGTTACACTTAAAGATGATTTTATACTTAAGAAAGATCTTTACTTCAAGGAAGATGTTACACTTAAGGACAATTTTACACTGAAGATAAATGTCATACTTGAGGAATATGATATACGTGAGGAGGATATTATTCTTGAGAAATATGTTACACTTAACGAAGCTGTTATACTTGAGGAAGGTATTACATTTAAGGAAGATTTCATACTTGAGGAAGGTGTTATACTTGAGGGAGATGTTATACTCGTGGTAGATGATACACTAGAGGAAGATGTTATACTTCAGGAAAATGGGACACTAAAAAACATTTTATACCCTTTCAAGATTGTATACGTGAGGAAGATAATACACTCAAGTAAGATGTTACAATTAAGAAATATATGACTTATGGAGGATGTTACACTTAAGAAAGATGTTATACTGGAGGAAGATGTTACACCTAAGGAGAATGTTAATCCTAAGGAAGATGTTACACTTAAGGAAGAAATTACACGTAAGGAGGATTTTTTCCATGAAGGAGATGTTATGCTTAAGATAGATGTTACATTTAAGGAAGATGTTATACTTAAGGAAGATGGTATACTTGAGGAGGATATTATCCATAAAGAGGATGTTATACCTAAGATAGATGTTACATTTAAGGAAGATGTTATACTTAAGGAAGATGGTATACTTGAGGAGGATATTATCCATAAAGAGGATGTTATACCTAAGATAGATGTTACATTTAAGGAAGATGTTATACTTAAGGAAGATGGTATACTTGAGGAGGATATTATCCATAAAGAGGATGTTATACCTAAGATAGATGTTACATTTAAGGAAGATGTTATACTTAAGGAAGATGGTATACTTGAGGAGGATATTATCCATAAAGAGGATGTTATACCTAAGATAGATGTTACATTTAAGGAAGATGTTATACTTAAGGAAGATGGTATACTTGAGGAGGATATTATCCATAAAGAGGATGTTATACCTAAGATAGATGTTACATTTAAGGAAGATGTTATACTTAAGGAAGATGGTATACTTGAGGAAGATGGTATACTTGAGGAGGATATTATACTTGAGGGAAATGTTACATTTAATTAAGATTTTATCCATGAAGATGTTATACCTAAGATAGATGTTACATTTAAGGAAGATGTTATACTTGAGGAAGATGGTATACTTGAGGAGGATATTATACTTGAGGGAAATGTTACATTTAATTAAGATTTTATCCATGAAGATGTTATACCTAAGATAGATGTTACATTTAAGGAAGATGTTATACTTGAGGAAGATGGTATACTTGAGGAGGATATTATACTTGAGGGAAATGTTACATTTAATTAAGATTTTATCCATGAAGATGTTATACCTAAGATAGATGTTACATTTAAGGAAGATGTTATACTTAAGGAAGATGGTATACTTGAGGAGGATATTATACTTGAGGGAAATGTTACATTTAATTAAGATTTTATCCATGAAGATGTTATACCTAAGATAGATGTTACATTTAAGGAAGATGTTATACTTGAGGAAGATGGTATACTTGAGGAGGATATTATACTTGAGGGAAATGTTACATTTAATTAAGATTTTATCCATGAAGATGTTATACCTAAGATAGATGTTACATTTAAGGAAGATGTTATACTTAAGGAAGATGGTATACTTGAGGAGGATATTATACTTGAGGGAAATGTTACATTTAATTAAGATTTTATCCATGAAGATGTTATACTTAAGGAAGATGTTATACTTAAGGAAGATGGTATACTTGAGGAGGATATTATACTTGAGGGAAATGTTACATTTAATTAAGATTTTATCCATGAAGATGTTATACTTAAGGAAGATGGTATACTTAAGTAAGATATTATACTTAAGAAAAATGATACACTAAAAGGAAATGTTACACTTTAGTAATAGGACAATAAAAGAGCCAATTATACAATTTATAGTTTATTTTTCAAACGCTGAGAAAACCCAGATTACGTGAATCGGAGATCTACCTCTAGCCCCAATACATCTGTTTTAATTTAGCATTATGTATCCCAGCAGCCAGCAACCATTTGTTATCATGTAACGCGATGTTATTCCGTGGCTTCCAATCCTAAATTTTGTTCCGGCATGTGACCACTGAATTACTGTAATTTGCCAATTACACATAATTAACGATCAACAAAAAGTTTTGCGCTTTTGATCCCTGACCAAACAGTAATTTTGGCAAGCGGAAAATTGCAATACTAATACATATAATTATACCTTCAACTCCCAGATTGACCCGTGCACTCACCGCCCGTCGGAAATCGTTTTACACAAACCAAACCGGTTTGTAACAGCGGCCTATAACACAGATTTTGATTTATTCATTTTTTACTTTCTAGATCAGAGATTAAAAAAAAGGATTTCTTTTTGAAGTAATACATTTTACAACGGAGCTGTTTGGCTAAGACATTAAAGTATAAGCCAATAAAGTATTGTTTGGATACCTATACTGAAAGCGACGACAATTTAGAAATGACCTTATTACTTTAAAAACGAAATAGTGTTGGTTAAAAACACAAACTACAAACCGGAAACAAGTAAATGGAAAACATTCAAACTACAATTTTACACGATTTTCAAAAAAACGTAAAACTCAAAAAGCAAAATGCTATTATCTTTTTACAATTACTTACGTATTCCCCGTTCTCGTTTTTAGTGGGAAATAAGAAAGTGAAACTGTTAGAGGCTCCATCAACATGTCTTTTATCAAAACCTTTATGTGTAGTGTAATTTTATTTAATGGATTTGAGACGCCATTGACCATCTGAAAGCAGAACGTTATGAAATGTTATGAACGTTATGAAAAAGAATGGAAGTATTTTTATCGATGAAAAAACAAAAAGAGCAACCAAAATTAATTTATGAATTTGAACGAAATTTAACTTGGATGGTATTGTAAAGGTAATATACGTGTAAAGACAGTTTAAAAGCTATACAAATTACGAAGTATATAAAATGATAGGTAAAACAAAACGTATTTAGAAAACTAAGAACCACCCCAGTTTTTGAAATTTCCTGACAAAATTTCGCTGTTATCTCCAGTGACGAGTAGGCCAACCCAACTTGTTTGTATTGTTAAATTCCTTCTTAGTTATCAAAAATATAAAAAGATAAATGATATATATATATATATATATATATATATATATATCTGAGATTTAAAAAATACTCATAATATTATAGCGAAATTTAAAATGCACTAAGTAACAATAAATGAAGCAAATCGCTCTGTTTTTTAGCTTATATATCTATTTGCCATGGAAGTAAAAATGCCGTCAAACACACCACTTAAACTTCAAACAATTTCTGGGGGAGGGGCTACTGTTATCATGTAAAAGTTGGGTGCGAGTATTTACGCCATCTGAAGGTTTAGCGTGCCTCGCGATGTTCTTGTCAAACATAACGTTCACGCGATAAAGATGCAAACATAATACAGCCTATTATCACATCAACACACTCTGTTCTCAGCAAGAGGGTCGTCAACTCTGTAAAACCGGAAGTGAAGAGTTATACTTCTTTCAAGCCACTCTGAGCACGCGAGCTATCACGTCCCCCTCCTCCCTACAATAGAGGCATTCATTCAACTGTCTTACATTCAACTCTCGAATTATATCCGCTTCTTCACGATTCATCCTAAATAAGGACATTTAAATGCTGTTATAGATTGTTAAGAATGTAGAAAGATCAGGAGTAATAGGTAGTTCTAAACTTGTCCGGACAAAACGGTTCACGTCTCTAGGGCAGTGACCTGATGTGACACTACACGTGGTGCTGGGGATTATAATAATCTTTAAAGTTATTCAGATTTCTTACTGATTTACCTCCAAAAGGATCATATTGGTGGGTTTTTACTTGAAAATCAAAAATAATCTTCTTCGTCACACAAATTAAGAAATAGGCCCTATAAACACGACTTTCACACTCTCCACCAGAAAACCAAATGTGAGCTTGACGTACAAGAACTCAACCTTGATTAGCAGCGATATTTCGAGATACTTTGGAGTTGCATTGGATCGACGTTTGTTATGGAAACCACACATAGTCAGTTATAAGATGAACAATATTACTCAAGAGACTAACAGCTAATACTTGGGGAGCTCACAAAGATGTTCTAAAGCCATATTTAAGACAAAATTATAGAATATGGTTGCGAGGTGACGGTCGTAGCCAGTAAATACACCTTAAAGTTAATTGATATAGCTCAAAACAATGTCTTAAGAGTGATAACTGGTGCTGCGAAGTCCACGCCTATTGCTGCAATGGATTCTCAAACTGAGATTGAACCTCAGGGAAACATCGTAAGAACACAGGGAGACATCGCCT
>JBAIZL010000001.1:261730924-261738424 GCA_036971475.1 Prosapia bicincta
CCTCTCAATTAAACTTTTAAGGCAATAAATACAAAACAAGATAAAGAAAGCATCGCATTTCCTTATTTTTAAAATCAAATGAACAACTAGCAATGTAACAGAGAAGCAAATATATAGTATTACTCAGTAAATTTCCATATTTTAAATTTCAACTTTATGCTTATTGTTTTGATTTGCATAATCAGTGTTTGTATCTTGTAATGATTTAGGTTACATAAAGTTTCGATTTTTATCCAAACAATAGGTTTTATTCTTGTTTGGCCAAGCTAGATAGACAGTATTATGGGTTTCCTCCAAGTTATCGTTTTGTGTATTCCCAAAGACTCTTCACATAACACCGGAGCTAACTTATCGTCGGTTTTACGATTTTTCTGTTGGCACTACTGACACGCGAATGTGGTTGAGAACGTTACGTGACGGTGCAAGGCTTAAAACTATCGTAAGCTAACTCATGAAAAAATATTTTAGTCAAGAGTAATTAAAAAAACGACAGCCTTACATGGGCAGAAAGCTCATGTATAGTAAAGCCATACTAAGCACAGTCCATTGTATAGTATTTTACTAGCGCACCAAACCGGTGATCTGGGGTACTAAACATTTTATAAAGCTTTTTAACAAACGCTTTTACTGAACGTTTATATTTACTTTAATTTTAGCGTATTCTGGTGGCGAAAGTTTGAACTATACTTTAGTTTTCACGAATAGGCCTGCACATTCTATGATGATTTCCTAATGAATCATCTACTTCTATGCTTTTAACTAAAACCAGATTACTTTCTTTTTTGTTCAAGATATATAAGATTCTGTTCAGAATGCATTACAACTATTTTGTTTTAAAGAATCATATATGTCATTTGTTCGGCGTATCTTATGGTTTATATTGTACTATGAACGGATGGTTTTCTTTCTATAATATAGATTTAACAACTATTTTATATAAAACGAAAGGCAATCTGCGGGAACAGAGTTTCTTGTTCAAAGATTCTGAGATCTCCAAGTGTCTTGGTTTACCACTATCAGAAACTTAGAGCTTGTAAACTGTTTAACGCTCCTTGATTGTATAGATTATTCCTCTTTGACATGTATTCTTCATTGAGCATTGTCTGAGGTTACCCACTCTTCAAGTTTAGCTATGAATCATTTACTTAAAGTTAACCTTGTTTTTTTTCCTTAATAAGCTTTATCGAGAGAAATCTTTATACCCGAAACCTTTGCCGCAAGTTTATTCATAGAGCTTTTACTTAGAATAGTATATAGAAGTTTTATTGATAAATAAATACATAATTAATTTTGATGAGTTCTTAAGCACGTAAATTTTACCAATTGTACATAATTTTAGATTTGATTTTGTTATCAAAGGCGCTATATAAACGAAAATGACAAACAGTTCATTGCAAAAAAAGTATAAAATTACCAGTAATTTCTCATTTACTACAGTATATTCTAATGACAGCTGTTTGACAACGATTAATGCTTAGTTAACTAAACCTTGAATTTTCTAAACCTCATTGCTTTTAATTGTAATTATTGTATTACACTGCATTATTCGATATAATTTTGTAAACTAATTCCTTGCACTTGGCTTAGTATAAAGCAAAGAACTTGCTTCTATGTGTGTCCTAATTAAGAACACGTACGATGAACAAATGAATTCTATTACTACTAATTACATTTATTTATTATTAGAAAATAAATAGTATATTTTATTAGTAAACTGTAAATATTCTAGAGCATAGAAGAGTGAATTATAGAGAAGAAAAACACTCAGCTAAAAAAATTAAAAACTCCAATCACAGAGACGAGCTTCTAGAGCGGATTTAAAACCCAGGTTTTAGAAGGGTTACAACGTTTCTTATAAGATCTTGCTAAATTAGTGTTAATCAACTGACACCAAGTAAGTAGGAGAAACGATAATAACGGCAGAAAGAATATAAGTTACGAAGTAATAATATACAACAAATTCCTGGACCACAATCAATTAAATAGGAGAAATATAATAATAAACAGAGGAAAAATATCAACGAAATAAAAATTAAAACGTAAAAAAGGATAAGAAAAAAAAACAATACAAATAAGGCGTTTGTACAGGAGTAAGGGAATTACTTAATACCCAAGTAATAGAATCAAAATCGTTCATGTAATGTTCGAATAAAGGAAGTTATGTAAGAAAGATGTAGAGAACAAAAAAACTTTTACATTTTTAAAATAAATCGAAACCCCGATTTTTATTTAATTTTCAATATTTCATAATTTCTTTATTCCTTGCTATAATCAATGTCTCTATAGTGATTACTATGCTGCAACCAACTGGGGTGAACTATCATCTCTCTCTCTCTCTCTCTCTCTCTCTCTCTCTATTTTGCTACCATTTGAACCTGGTTCTATGTTAATACTACTTTGCAATTCAACAAATTGAATATTTTTGTTTGTTTTCTTATGACACGAATTATTAGAAATTCATCTCTTTCTTGTGCATAATGGATGAAGGTGCCATTTTGATGATATCAGGTGAATTTGTTCTCAAGTAGTGACACTTTGAAACAGACTGATACTAAAACCTTTATAACTCAATTTGAGTATAATAATGTGTCGTAGTGTTTGAGTGTACAAAGAAATACTTGGAAGTATAGAAAACTTCCAGGAATACGGTAAAAATAATAAAATTTGATGCTGACGATCTAAAAATGTTGAAAACCTCACTCTTTAAGACACAAAACTTTATAAACCTTAAGTTTCTTTCTAAAGCAGGTTAAACATTACAGTGTAGCTACAAGTCTAGGTTAGGTTTGTTTAGGAAAACAAATTTTATTAAACCAGTTGATGTATGAAGGGATATGTATTTCCACTGACTCGTTGAAAGTAATGTTTTATCTAAAATTAACTTCAGAATAATTATCTAAAATAAGTCAGATAATTGATCTACCAATAAATCTTAAAAATCTTACTCAAAGATTTTTCCATGTATAACTTTTTGTTCTCTGTGCGAACGAAAATAACTAACTATTAACTTCATTAATGACTTTTGCATAGATGAATAGTTTATAGGGCCATTAATTTAGTCCCATTAATCTTATCCTTTCTAAAATAAATTTAATTCCTTTTAATATAAATAATGGATATTTTTTCAACGAATAAGTCATTACTTATTAAAACGTAATTTATTTTCATTACTTATTTTCATCACGTCATTTTCATTACTTAATAAATCATTATAGTTAATAAATACCAGCTTTTAAATTAGCAAATAATTGATAAGAAATATGCCTAAATCTATTTCAAAATTATAAAAATAGAATCTATAAAGTATAAAGGAAATCAGCTGTTATGTGAGATCAAGTGTGAGGGGGAAACCAAAAACCATCTGATCGGAGATTACCATGCTTCTAATTCTTACTACGTATGAATCTATGCGTGGAGATAAATTTAGTTATTGCTGCAAAATGCATTCTGTGTCAGTACATCGGTCACTTCAAGTTGGTGTAACGAAACACTGTGACTTCTGTGTCTCTGTAAAAATGTTTAAAATATTTTCCGAAACTATTTCATAGTTAAATGCAGAAACATTTCTATTTATTTATATTCCTGTTTAACTTGAAATTCAAACGTAGTCTGAATTTGTGAACACGTTCCAAAGTGATAGTCAGCGTTGCTTTTACAGAAGTAGAGGTTTTACAGGTATTTAAATTTTAGTTCCAAAACGGTGAAAGTGGCCACCCAACTACTTTCATGAAACTAATCACAAGCTAGCAAAACTATAATAGTTCGTGATTATCTACACGCGCAGAAACGATCTTGTAGCGATCGGACGATAAAATTGGAGACTTTCATTTCGAACATGTTGTTAACATGAAAACATTACACGCAACAGTTACGTGGTCCTCATGTTTCAAGGTGCTTTAAAAGTATACATAGTGTGTATAAATACAACTGTAGCCTATATTTCCGTCTAGTTCTCGGTTTCCTTTCTTCCTTACATTTATGATAAATAATTACTTATATGCTAGGAATGTTCATTTACATTAATGTTGAAAGCTCATCCTAATCTGCCCCCCCCCACAACATCAGAGCACTGATTTTACGGAGTTTACGTCACGATTTTAGAGCTCTCCAGACATTTCTCTATCCTTCAATTTTAACGAAGGAAACTACGTTCATGCGTGCGCGAGCGCTTCTCTGTGTGTGTGTGTGTGTGTGTGTGTGTGTGTGTGTGTGTGTGTGTGAGTGAGTGTGAGTGTGTGTGTGTGTGTGTGTGTCGCTGTGTGTGTGTGTGTGTGTGTGTCGCTCTGTGCGTGTGTGTGTGTGTGTGCGTGCAAGTGTGTGTGTGTGTGTGTGTGTGTCGCTGTGTGCGTGTGTGTGTGTGTGTGCGTGCAAGTGTGTGTGTGTGTGTGTGTGTGTGTGTGAGTGAGTGTGAGTGTGTGTGTGTGTGTGTGTGTGTCGCTGTGTGTGTGTGTGTGTGTGTGCGCGTGTGTGTGTGTGTGAGATGCTGTGTATCATTTCGCTTTGGGTTCGTCCTGGCATTGCTCTTCATTAAGCTTTGACCCATATCTTTACACAACTTAATCTTCACATGATCTTTATAAAACATAGCTCTAACTCTTTTAGCTCTGGATGCTTTCCTCTGGTTCCTCTCTTCTACTGAATCCCAGGTTATATTGGAAAACATCTGACGCCTTTAATATTATATTATGTAAGTCCAGGACTCTAATAAGGTGCACAAGACTATTAAATATGGTTTATTTAATGAACTTCTTTTATTGTCGACGTTTTGGCCATTCACATTACCTTGTGGCCATTTTCAACATTTTTCGGTCATGAATTAAAATAATATACACATAAGAGATAAACACATTAAAAGTAATTTTTTATCTCATGGCGATATATCTGTTAGATAAGCTTTGAAATTGACTATTTCATGTTTTTTATTGTAAGGGAATATTGTTTTAATTTAGGTCTTGAAGATCGCCAAACGATAATGTAAATGGCCGAAACGTTAACGGCAGTTCAATTACTTTTCTTTGAAGTCTTCTGACCTCATAAAACACATTCACTTGTTGATCTGATAAAAATGTTCCTCATTGACAAACTCTCAAATATCTTGCAACAGGTTGCAGCCTCAAGGACTTGGAGTTCACAACCAAATATCGAAACCAGCGCTGAGCCAAATAATCCCTGAAACCTATAATCCAATCAATCTACTTTGTTTTAAAGAAGTACCAGTGGCTTTCGTAGTACACTTTGTTCTCTTGATCATTTAAAAGTTTCAGTAGCTCGAGGTACCACAAAAATGGGTTGTATACGTCGTCTTCACCAGGTTGAGATATTTCTGATGCCCTCACTTTTTGAATTTTTTTTTTTTTTGTAAACCGATCTCATTTTTAATTTTTTGTTCACTGTCTCTTTATTTGATAGCGTGTCTATTTCTTTGTATTTTTGTATAAGTTTCTAAGTATTTTATAAGTTGTATTTTTTAAATGGTTTTGTGTAAGTTTTTTATAAGTTTATTAAAATGTCATACGCGACGTTTTTACTTTTATTATGTCACTACAATCTTTATTTTCATTGTCACAAACACGGAAAACGTTTATAATGTTCAATGGAACCACAGAAAAAATTATGGGCGTATTGCCGCAAGTCTGACAATATTAGGTGTTGGGGGAAAAGGAAGCGAACTCGAGTGGAGTTAGTCATGAACTGCATGCAACAACATAGAACGTCTTGTCGGAACATGAGTCTATCGTTTTATCCTATCAGTACTGGGCAGTTTCGCTTTGGATATGTATTAATTTACTTTTTCTCTAAACAGATTTTAAATTCATTAATATATTATGCTTCATATTTATTTCTAACATAAACAAGATTTCAAACTTTAACAAGATTAGTTGTTTTATTCAGTGTTTTTGTCCCTTTTTTCGTAAATTTTAATGCTAATATTTATAAATGCATTTAATAAAAAATCTTTGAATTAACTAACATTTTTCTTTATTTTGTTTCAGGTAAATAAAGGCATCTTACGTTCACATTCTAACAAGACGTCAGTGAGTATAATAGTGTCCTTTGTCTATTATTGATTCAATGAACGGCTGTAAAAAATAGCTATATTGTATAAAGGGACAATTCCTTCTATTAGGTCACACTCTCCTTATATATATATATATATATAAATAAATATCGCAATATGTATTCTTGTGTATTAATAAAGAACTAAGTCAAAATAGAAATACAAGAATTATAATTGAATTTACAATTCAAAGCTTTTCGTTGGCTAACAGTACCAACATCATCAGGAATATTAAACAATTAAAATTAACATATGTGTAAATTAGATCAAATAAATAGCTATGCCAAATCAATTACAATGTTGTTAAAAAAAATTTTTTATATTTTTTAATTTTAACTAGCTATTTATTTGATTTTCCTGTTAGAATTATTATTAAGATTAAATAATATACACTAATTACAGGAATAATTTATTGAATAATACATTCAAAGCTTTTCGTTGGTAGACATTACCAACATCCTCAGGAATACAACACTAAGAATGATAAAAGAACTGTCTAATCTTTATCCTTCTGACTAATTAGATAGTTCTTTTATCATTCTTAGTATTGTATTCCTGAGGATGTTGGTAATGTCTACCAACGAAAAGCTTTGAATGTATTATTCAATAAATTATTCCTGTAATTAGTGTATATTATTTAATCTTAATAATATATATATATATATATATATATATATATATATATATATATATATATATATATATATATATATATATATAGGCTATCTTGTACAAGTTTTCATTAATTAAAATCAGTTTTTATTCATCTAATCAAGTATAAATACATTTTTTCAAACCTATAGGGAATGGCAATTGATGTTAATACAGTTTTTATTAAATACGTATCCATTAATGAAATTTAAAAAAGTTCATGCCTCGGTCGGATTCGAACTGAATGACTACATGTTTGAAATCTAAACGTGGCAGTGAGCCAACGTTTCCGTAACTAGAAATCAGTTATTTAATAATATGTATGAAATTATAGGAGATAATGAAAGGATGGATAGAATGAGAAATTATAGACCACTATTAGCTTCATAAATTAGAAACAAAAGAAAGAAAGGGAATAAATTAGAAGCGTAATTCAAAATAGTGAGTAGATAGTAACAAACAAAAATAATATACGGCACTATATACTGTAAAGAGAGAGTAATGGAAAATTGCAAGGATATTCGCTTTCTATTATGCCGCCTAATACTGTGATTCTATCATATGTGTATACAACAAATACGATTTTTCTTTGTTGACCTCTGTAGGAAATAAATACTTTTAAATATTACTTGTTTTTGTATTGAGATTAAATATTTATTCATTGCAATATTTAAACAATAATTATTATGCACAATTACAAATCGCCACTTTCTATAAATTTCCCTCATTTCTCTCTCCTCTTTCTCTCAGGCGATTCTCTCTTGATAATAAAGCCATCACGTGTAGTTCTG
>JBAIZL010000001.1:261745924-261790924 GCA_036971475.1 Prosapia bicincta
AAGTTATATTGAAACAGCAATTCCTAATTTTACTACTATTTAAAAAATCAATAAAAATAAATTCAGGTTAAAAGTCAATCTTAAAAATACTATTGATGCTTTCAATGTTAAAATAGCCTCTAATTGTATATAAATGGAACAAATTATATTAAATGAAATTCAGTCCCATAAAACCTTTTATTATGAATATTTGTGGTCGAGTTATTATGTTAATTGATATTTCAACTCACAAGTTAAGGTCAAAGATTACTAGAATAAGTCATATTGTTCTAATTTCAGTCCCATAAAACCATTTATTGTGAATATTTGTGGTCGAGTTATTATGTTAATTGATATTTCAACTCACAATTCAAGGTCAAAGATTACTAGAATAAATTATATTGTTCTAATTTCAATCCCATAAAACTATTTATTGTGAATCTTTGTGGTCGAGTTATTATGTTAATTGATATATCAACTCACAAGTCAAGGTCAAAGATTACTAGAATAAATTACATTGTACTCATTTCAGGTTCATAAAACCATTTAATGTGAATATTTGTGGTCGGATTACTTTAATGGTTATCTCAACTCACAAGTCAAGATCAAAGCTCACTGGAATATATTACATTGTACTCATTTCAGGTTCATAAAACCATTTAATGTGAATATTTGTGGTCGGATTACTTTAATGGTTATCTCAACTCACAAGTCAAGATCAAAGCTCACTGGAATATATTACATTGTACTCATTTCAGGTTCATAAAACCATTTAATGTGAATATTTGTGGTCGGATTACTTTAATGGTTATCTCAACTCACAAGTCAAGATCAAAGCTCACTGGAATAAATTACATTGTACTCATTTCAGGTTCATAAAACCATTTAATGTGAATATTTGTGGTCGGATTACTTTAATGGTTATCTCAACTCACAAGTCATGATCAAAGCTCACTGGAATAAATTACATTGTACTCATTTCAGGTTCATAAAACCATTTAATGTGAATATTTGTGGTCGGATTACTTTAATGGTTATCTCAACTCACAAGTCATGATCAAAGCTCACTGGAATAAATTACATTGTACTCATTTCAGGTTCATAAAACCATTTAATGTGAATATTTGTGGTCGGATTACTTTAATGGTTATCTCAACTCACAAGTCATGATCAAAGCTCACTGGAATAAATTACATTGTACTCATTTCAGGTTCATAAAACCATTTAATGTGAATATTTGTGGTCGGATTACTTTAATGGTTATCTCAACTCACAAGTCATGATCAAAGCTCACTGGAATAAATTACATTGTACTCATTTCAGGTTCATAAAACCATTTAATGTGAATATTTGTGGTCGGATTACTTTAATGGTTATCTCAACTCACAAGTCAAGATCAAAGCTCACTGGAATAAATTACATTGTACTCATTTCAGGTTCATAAAACCATTTAATGTGAATATTTGTGGTCGGATTAATAGGTTACTGTTTAATTCTACTCTAATATTAACTCTAATATTAGAGTTTTAAAAACTCTATTGTAACTATTAAATTTTAAAAGATATTTATTTAAGATTTTCTTCTAGTTTCAAGGTGATCGCCACTATGAACTATATTAAAGAATTGTAGACATTGGTAGGGTTAGGATAGGGCCACAAAACCTCCTGGTAGAGGATACAGGGGGGGGGGGGGTTCCCGTAATCAGTGTCGTGAACCCAAAGTAGGCATAATCTCTATCGGATTCATAAAAAGGCGTCTACATGTTATACACACTTGTAAGAAGAAGGGTAAGAAGGGTAAAAATAATTAGATAGAAATAAGGAAGGTCCTAGGTTTCCTCTGGTACTGGGAATGTATGAAAGTATGGCAAGGTCGTTTAAAGGACACTTACTCTCAACGAGGATGCATAGGGTGTGTATCTACTAGTCGTTATGTTTATTATCGATAGGAAAACCTTTTTCGGAAGGCGGATACTGCGTAGAATACACGAGGCTATTCGTATTACGAAGGTAAGTGTTGCGTAAAAATGCACAGCCTTTTCAGGGCAGGTTTTATAATTAGGCTTACCAATTGGTATTTACTGGTTTTGTAGTCACTACAATCAACTGTCCATGAAGTACAAAATACACAGCTGTATGAATGAAAGCAAAACATCCTTGCCCTTGACATTTCTTCTACTAGCAAAGCACAGCTGATTTTGACATTCTAATTCGGTAATCGCATTCCAGAGACCCGGTTTTACAATTATTGTCTAGTGGTCTGACTGGTAACCTTGAAGTCTGGTAAAACAAGTTCCTCCAGCTGTGAAACAGGTGCTGTATGTCAAGGTCATTGTTGTTTTGTTACTGTCCGGAATTATAGACGAGAGCGTCGTTGGCAACTCCATTCACTTACGTTTTGCTGTTTACAAATAAAATATTTAATTTTTTTCCCCCACTGTAATGTACCCGTCTCAGAAGTCTGATGTAAAACTAAGCCGACGAAACAAATTAACATTTGATATCCTTAAAACTGGATTCATACTCTAGACAAATATAACTTTAGTAAGGATTGCTGATGTGAAAATTAATAAAAGAGAAAATGAGTGCTGTTAATTGTATAGGGAATTTATCTTTTCCCTTTATGGCAACATTAATCCTATCACTGTTTTATTTTCGGAGATTTTATCCTTGCCTTAATCCTAGTGTATTTAATTTTTGTAGTTTTATAGTCTTTCTTTAATCCTACATATATTAAATTTCAAGTGGTTTATATCATTAACTTAATCCCTTCATTAGGGAACTTTATATCCCTAAATTCATTTTACGTACAATATATTCCTATCTTAACTTATCTATATCCCAACTCACTAACTGTGGTTGTGTTGGATAGAAATCTCTTTATGGTCACCAAAAGACATCCTAAATTTATGGGTTAAATGCATTTATAAACACATTAACCATTATCCTTATGATCTTCCCTAAAAGGCCTATTTGTTTACTTTGATCCTAATTATAATATCCACATAAGCACCCTTATTGCACCCCCTGCCTGGACAATTTCACGTGACGTTTCTAATAATGGTAATTTTCCACTATCCCTGTGGATAACAACCGGAAAAATCGAGAAGGCATTCAGGATTTTTTTATTTTTGCAACTTTTGTCTGGTCTTTGTTGTAGACTTAGCCACCTATATACTACCCTTAGCACAGTTATGAAAACATTTCTTTACTCTAAATTACCACCTCTAGACACTAACTGAACGTAGTAGGTAAATATTTGTGAAATGGTTAGTACAGATAAAACGAACGGAAATGATGACAAATTATAAATTACTCTTTACTATTTCCCGTACTACTCTTTACTATTGCACCTAAGGATGCGGACATACAGAAGGCAACTGCAGACGGCAACTAAACGCAAACTGAAGTTACATTTTCACAGCATATAGAGTTGAATGCACATATTTATAGTGAAGTGATAGCAACGCGACTAGCGAGTGACACAGAAACTAGAGTTGCTCCGGTCACGACATGCTGTAAACTCGTTGTTCAGTTTCTCAGTTGCCAGCAGTGTTTGTTGTGTTGTGTATGCGTTTCTCAAGAGTGCTACCTTATTTAAATGATTATTATTTTTATTTATATTTTTTGTGTTTCTGCTTCTTTGAATAGTCTTTTATTATACTGCTATAGTATGTCAGAAAAAGAAATTATTGCTGGTTCTGGTCATGATTTGTGTATCCAACAACTTTAAGACGTTATAAATGATTACCAACAATATTTTTCAAAATATATAAAATCGGCATTTGAACTATAAAATTTGATTTATTCAATTGTAATGTAATTTTATTTTACGTTTTTCAGTTATACATAAAAAGAAATACATAAATGAGCAATGAACCTTAATTAAGTGTTATTGTTAATCTTTCTCCAGCTGAAATTTATTACTTCATCTTTCTTAGAAATATAGACAAGGACGCCGTCTTTCTCTGACGACGACATAACTGGCAACTAAACTTTATATGAACAATCTTGTAAACAGACTAGCAACTTTTCTAATAGCAACTCAAGTTTACGGTGCGTTGCCGTTACCAGTTGCTTTCTGTATGTCCGCAGCCTTATCGTCGTCTCGCTTCTCCTGGCTGGCGGATAATGAAACGTTTTACCCTGAGCAACATTTTATCGTAAAAGTTGTCTTTTTGCTTAAACCCATCCTAAACGTTAAAGATAATGTCTGCAACCTAGGAAAGGAAGTTAAAACATTTATTTTATTTTATTTTTTTTTTAATCTTTCCTTGTTTTTATTTTTTAAATACAAACTCCCAATTAAATACGTTGAATCAAATTAATGTTAAAATTAAGTTAAATAGGACAATTTGTCCTGTATATTTGTTGGCTGAAATACAAAAAAGAAAAACTGTTGAAACTCTATGGGTCTGTGTAGAAAAAAGGGTGAAATAAACTCCATGAAATAAAATAGGACAACAGTTACAGTTACAAAAATGACTCTCCAACTACTGACAAAATGACTGACTCTCCAAAATGATTAGGACTGACGACAAGAAACCCTTACGCAGACGTAGAAAACTATTTTTGTAAACTATTTTTGCAATAAAAAGTTATTCACTCAACATTAAATTCATAAAAATATACTGACAACAAACAATTTTGTTATAAGGAAGTCTCTGTGGAACGTCTCGGGATATTCCAACATGCAAACCATTGATCGATAGAAGTTGGTGCTTCTCAGCTGCCAGAAAGTTTAACCAGTTTAGTATTAGTGTTTGTTCCTTGTCTCATAGTTTAGGAACGAAAATGTGACCACTTTCCTTATAAACTACCGCCAGTTACTAGCTTTAGGAAATTTTACTGTTAATAGAGTTCAGCCATTGTATTTGTAAGGCACGATAAGCTACAGTATATACCATGAATAAGCTACAGTGATATAATTTAGGAAAACATAAATTAGCTCAATGTTTTAGTACAGAGCTTATGTTTTTATGGTGGCTAATACACAGTAATATGGCGAAATAAATAGCGCTCCGCCAGTTGAGCACTATTTTCTGAAGTGGAAATGTATAACGATTAAGCACCATGATGTGTTCGCAGTAGTGAATTTTAGATTAAGATAGTTTTAAATGTCATTGTTATTGCAACGAAATGTGACGTCAGAGTCGCGTTAGTAACGAAGCGTAAAATAATCTCAAATAATGATAAACGAAGCTACATAAGGCAAGACACTGACATATTCTACAGTGTTTCACTGAGATATAAATTAAAGTTCCGTGGAAAAAACTATTTTAAATTTTAATCTAGTTACTTAAAGATATAAGTAACATAAATTTATAGCTTTTAATCGATAGTCGAAAACATTTCGTTGTCTGTCAACAAGCTAGCAGGTGGATACCTCTCTTTACCCCAGTTAAAATCAGATACAATTCACGTAAACAGGCCGGCCTTCCTTTTATCTTCTTACAAGTGGTATAACGATTAGACAGCTCTTTATGAACTCGATAGAGAGTAAGTCTGCTTCAAGTATACGTCATGAAATATCTCGCTTGAGGAGTTCCACGTCCTTACTTTAATCCTACCCATATCCTTTCATATACTTCATAGCGAATAGTAGTCAACCTGGCCAGCGGCCTTTAAAATAAAAAAAGCCTGAAACAAATCAATGAAAATTAATGTATATATTATTTAGTTCTGGGAAACATTACCATTCCTAAAAATCAAAAGTTTGTTAAAAGAAATGTTCTAAAAATGACCGTTATGTTAAAAGTCATGTTCTAAAAATCACCGTTATGTTAAAAGTCATGTTCTAAAAATCACCGTTATGTTAAAAGTCATGTTCTAAAATTACCGTTATGTTAAAAGTAATGTTCTAAAAATCACCGTTATGTTAAACGTCATGTTCTAAAAATCACCGTTATGTTAAAAGTCATACTCTAAAAATCACAGTTATGTTAAAAGTCATAATCTAAAAATCACAGTTATGTTAAAAGTCATGTTCTAAAATCACCGTTATGTTAAAAGTAATGTTCTAAAAATCACCGTTATGTTAAACGTCATGTTCTAAAAATCACCGTTATGTTAAAAGTCATGCTCTAAAAATCACAGTTATGTTAAAAGTCATAATCTAAAAGTCACCGTTATGTTGAAATCATGTTCTAAAAATCACCGTTATGTCAAAAGTCATGTTCTAAAAATTACCGTTATGTTAAAAGTCATGTTCTAAAAATCACCGTTATGTTAAAGGTCACCGGTATGTTAAAAGCCATGTTCTAAAAATCACCGTTATGTTAAAAGTCACCGGTATGTTGAAAGTCATGTTCTAAAAATCACCGTTATGTTAAAAGTTATGTTATAAAATCACCGTTATGTTAAAAGTCATGTCCTAAAAATCACCGTTATGTTAAAAGTTATGTTCTAAAATCACCGTCAAGTTAAAAGTCACGTTCTAAAATCACCGTTATGTTAAAAGTAATGCTCTAAAAATCACCGGTTCTAAAATCAATGATAATGAAGTTTTTTCCTTTAGAAATATTTTGTCAGTGATCACAAAGTAAATCGTCATCCTACACATTCTAAATCACGGCCCTAAAGGTAGTTGTAATTACGGTTTAGAAAACGAGTGTTTTTTCCAAAATCAGGCCGGCAGTAAATTTTTTAATTCCATTCTGTCAAGAATGAGGAAGTCGTATGTCCCCAGATAAGGAGGGCCGGAATTAGAAAGGCCGGTTAAATTCGTATTCGATCCGAGATCTGCGCTTGGAGACCGGTTTTTAATGAAATTCTGCAAGAACCGTTGGCGGCGTTGCGAATTTTATGTAGCGCTCCGTCCTTCGAAGTTGAATTAGGAGTTTACGTAAGTAACTTTCTATTAGACAGCCGCTGTCTGATTTTTAAAAATTAACATCTCACAAGGATATTGTTTGTCGATGCACGCATGCCACTTTCTCTCTTCTCTGAATATATCAAGAAATGTTTGTAATTGGTTAAAATGTTACGGTGTGAGTAATATACTGGCTCAAAATATGCAAAGGCTGTGGTTGGCTACTTTCCTGTAAGTCTTATGGACATCGTTGTTGTTAGATTTCTCGCTGTTACAGCATGTACAATCTCACAACTAAGAAATTAATTATTCTTCCCTGAGTGACGTTGAATGTTAAAAACCCATTGCTAAATTCATAACTGTTTGTCCTTACATCTAAATCCTTGACAACTGGATCATGTGCGACTCGTATAGTGAAATCAATATTCTATTACCGTTTTAATAGAATAGGCCCGAATGATGATTTTTTTTCTATCTTCTAGGTTGGGTACATGGTCTTATTGAGATTGTTTTATGATTATTGTCTGTCCTTATTTCTTCTTATTCTTTTCCAAGGAAACCCTGAACTTTTTGCTACAAACTCAAAATCTTTTTCCAGTATCCATCTAATATTTATCATCATATGTCATTCCCGTCTGCTCAAGTCACCAGCACAATCTCCTCCAATCCTATCTATTCTTCCAAGTCTCTTAGTTTAGTTACTATCTCTGAAAACGTCTTTCCTCAGCATAAATCCTATTAAGTCTTGTTTTTATTCTCTCCATCTTCTTCACCCTTTACTTTTCGAGATTCACCTCTGCTCTATTTATTCCGTTCTGTTTCTTAGACCATTTCGTTACATAATTTTAATAAAATAATTTAAATGAAGAAATTCAATATTTAAATGAAATCTCATTTTATTACTACACATTTAATCGCTGTAGAAAAATCCTTCAACATACAGACATTTGAGATTTTGAAGTTCAAATCCCAAGCTCGATGTAACCAGTAATGTTTAAGAGAAAGCTGGTATTGTCGTGAGGTCCCACGCCCTGAGTAAAAAATAATCCGGTCAATAAAATGCTTTAAGCCTATTGAAAGGTGAAAGTGAGATGTCACCCCAAGGTCGCCCGGTCTCTGCTGGAGGAAAGTTACAAGGCGACCGGCTTGGTCAGACCGTCTTATCTTCGATTCTTTTCCCATCAAACATGAAGATTATTACATAAAGATACCCGAGTATTACTCTTGGTTGTTTACATATGTAATACAGAATAGAAAGTTGTTTAGTACCGTTGTAAAACCGACTAATGAAGCAGTCTGTTTGTCTAAAATAAGAAAACCACATTTACATCTTCTGAAAAATAACTTTGATTAGGACACACAGTAAATAAAAGAATCATGTAACAGGGCTTCTATTTGGAAAAAACCAGAATCAAAAGAATACTAAGAGAGGAAATTTGCAAATACAGACAGACAGCGATGGATTGGCACGACTACCAATCTCAGTCAGTCAGAGAAGTGTAGCTTTGGTGACTTTCGTGGATATGCAGCGTCTGTCACGTGACACTGGCTAAATGTAGTTTAATGAAGTACGACTTTTGGTTTAGAGCTGGAATTAAGGAAAGGTGGTTCCCAATTTAGAAGACGATTATGAGGATGGAACGCATGTAAGGTTTTTATTTTCAGAAGAGATTTATTTATCTTAATGGAGGACTGGTTGAATGAATAATTACTTTTGGTCAGACTGACAAATTTACAATTGTACAAAGAACAAAAATGTGCATATGTAAACATGTAAATAAAGGTTGTAAATTAAATACAACAATGGTGTGTTTAAATCTAATAAAAAAATATATAAAACGTAATTTAAAATGTAACCTATTTACTAGAACAAAATTACATGAAAATATATTTCAAGGAAAAAGAGCTATCTTAAATTGCGTGTGATAGGAGGGTACGAGGAAATATGATGGGGGTTTAGAAGGGATTTAGAATGGCATTTCATGATTGGTCGAAGTACAGTATAGTAGTTGAGATTCTGGACATGTTTATGTAGGTTGAGATTCCGGACATGTTTATGTAGGTTGAGATTCCGGATATATTTTGTAGGTTGATCTTTCAAACATGTGTTTGTAAGTCGATCTTTCGGACATGTTTACTTAGGTTGAGCTTTCGGACATGTGTATGTAGGTTGAGCTTTCGGACATGTTTATGTAGGTTGAGCTTTCGGACATTTATTTGTAGGTTGAGCTTTCGGACATGTGTATGTAGGTTGAGCTTTCGGGCATCTGTATGTAGGTTCAGCTTTCGGACATGTATATGTAGGTTGAGATTTTGGACAGGTGTATGTAGGTTGAGCTTTCGGACATCTTTATGTAGATTGAGCTTTCGGACATGTGTATGTAGGTTGAGCTTTCGGACATGTGTATGAAAGTTGAGCTTTCGGACATCTTTATGTAGGATCAGCTTTCGGACAAGTTTATGTAGGTGTTGAGCTTTAGAACATGTGTATTTAGGTTGAGATTCCGGACATATTTATGTAGGTTGAGCTTTCGGACATCTGTATGCAAGTTGATCTTTCGGACAGGTGTATGTAGGTCGAGCATTCACCATCTGTATGTAGGTTGAGCTTTCGGACAGGTGTATGTAGGTTGAGCTTTCGGACATGTGTATGCAAGTTGAGCTCTCTGTTCTACCGAAAAGCTTCCAGAGAGGTATAAGATGAATCCGCAAGGGTGGGACTATAATGTATCGACGTTTATTGGAGTTGGAATCGAACCAAAGAGATGTGAAAATGAACTTCAATGATTTTTACCGGAAGGATTCAAGACGTTTAGGCGTTATTTATTGGGAACCTGACTGGAGCGAAGTAAGTAAAGAGAGGACGAAGAAGCATAAGATGAGGTATTTTATTTTAAGAGGGACAAAAAAAGAAGGGTCTGGGAAGATTTGCCCGGTACTTTAATGATAATCATTCAGGTGAGCGATTTGATCACACATTCTTTAAAGACAAGCAGCACATAAAACTTGTCAATTTCAGAATATGTAAAATTTATAAGTAAAACCCGGTGCCCTGCAAAACTACATTATCTGGGTAAGGAAAAATAAAAATTTGCTTGTGGTTTACCGTGAGCTATCAATTTTGAACAATTATAGTTCACGAGTGAAACGGATAGTTAACAACTAAACGGATTGTGAAAATACATTTGATTAGGTTTGAGGGTGTAAAACTTCCTAAATTTATGTTGTAGTAACAGAATGAGCGTAATTGCAGAGGCAAGAGTGGATACGTGAAATACCTACTCTTTATCGGGGACAAAGAAAGGGTTTTACTCATCACGCCAAAAAAGCGAAATGCGGCATTTCTACAAAATAGAAATCCCATATGGTTTTCTAAACAAATGTAGAAAATGTGGATTATACCAATGCCAGAGGTCAATGTTTATAAGAATAAAATAAATCTAGCGTCTTGTATGTATTAATATACAATCAGGACTCTAATATAAAACAAAATTGATAAAAATTATGAATTAAATAGTATTATTATCAGAAAATAACTAAATCGCATAAATAGTTATATATTGTCAAGTGTATGTTATCAGAATCCTGGTTACGTAGAAAATGTGGATTGTGAAATGTGGAAACGTGTAAATGTAGTTCTATTTGGGTTGTATGTTTTTCACTAATGCATTCTTATTCTAACATTGAGTGATACAAAGATTCCTTACTGCTAATAAAATATCTAAATGTTTTAGTGAAGAAGGTAACCGTTTGAGGTCGAAGCTTTTTGTAAGATCCTCTACTCAAACAAAGAAGTTAATTCTCTACAGAATGGCAGTTGAGAGGATAAGTTAGTTTACACAGCACAAACTGATATTTTTTTAAATATTTTTTTTAAAACAGTTCAGGTGGTTTATATATAAATGTACACAAAATAACAATTACACTATATTCTTATACACATTTCAATGACGTATGTCATCATGATCAGTCAGACTTCTACACAACTACAAATGCAACTAAGCTCTATAGTCTCCCTGCTGATGATTGCATAAGTAATTGAAACGCGTATGAGTAAAGTCTTTATAACTGTGCGTTACATAGAGTTATTTATCAATTTCTTGACATCTACAAAAACATTTTTAATCTTTGAAGAAATTTAAACTGTGCGCAAACAATTTGCTTATTTTGAATTGTTTAATGCTAAAACCAAACGTTGTAAAGGGGCTGCAATATTTACCGTTAATTATGTTTTACGTCATCGACATCTAGGTATTCAAGTTCTAATGAACTCTCATTTAAATAGAGGAAGTTGAGTCGATAAAAAACAACCGTTCGAATATTGTATTGTGGGAAATGATTGTAGACCAGTAAATATGAAGAAATTATCCTTTTAGGGATGCACTACTTCTACTTGATTAAGTGATGGCTACCGACTATTCAGTGCAACTAACTTCTGTTTATACTTGATTAAGTGATGGCTACCGACTAGCCAGTGCAACTAACTTCTGTTTCTACTTGATTAAGTGATGGCTACCGACTAGTCAGTGCAACTAACTTCTGTTTATACTTGATTAAGTGATGGCTACCGACTAGTCAGTGCAACTAACTTCTGTTTCTGCTTGATTAAGTGATGGCTACCGACTAGTCAGTGCAACTAACTTCTGTTTATACTTGATTAAGTGATGGCTACCGACTAGTCAGTGCAACTAACTTCTGTTTCTGCTTGATTAAGTGATGACTACCGACTAGTCAGTGCAACTAACTTCTGTTTATACTTGATTAAGTGATGGCTACCGACTAGTCAGTGCAACTAACTTGTGTTTCTGCTTGATTAAGTGATGGCTACCGACTAATCAGTGCAACTAACTTCTGTTTACACTTGATTAAGTGATGTCTACCGACTAGTCAGGGCAACTAACTTCTGTTTATACTTGATTAAGTGATGGCTACCGACTAGTCAGTGCAACTAACTTCTGTTTCTGCTTGATTAAGTGATGGCTACCGACTAGTCAGTGCAACTAACTTCTGTTTCTGCTTGATTAAGTGATGGCTACCGACTAGTCAGTGCAACTAACTTCTGTTTTTGCTTGATTAAGTGATGGCTACCGACTAGTCAGTGCAACTAACTTCTGTTTATACTTGATTAAGTGATGGCTACCGACTAGTCAGTGCAACTAACTTCTGTTTCTGCTTGATTAAGTGATGACTACCGACTAGTCAGTGCAACTAACTTCTGTTTATACTTGATTAAGTGATGGCTACCGACTAGTCAGGGCAACTAACTTCTGTTTATACTTGATTAAGTGATGGCTACCGACTAGTCAGTGCAACTAACTTCTGTTTCTGCTTGATTAAGTGATGACTACCGACTAGTCAGTGCAACTAACTTCTGTTTATACTTGATTAAGTGATGGCTACCGACTAGTCAGGGCAACTAACTTCTGTTTATACTTGATTAAGTGATGGCTACCGACTAGTCAGTGCAACTAACTTCTGTTTCTCCTTGATTAAGTGATGGCTACCGACTAGTCAGTGCAACTAACTTCTGTTTCTGCTTGATTAAGTGATGGCTACCGACTAGTCAGTGCAACTAACTTCTGTTTATGCTTGATTAAGTGATGGCTACCGACTAGTCAGTGCAACTAACTTCTGTTTCTGCTTGATTAAGTGATGACTACCGACTAGTCAGTGCAACTAACTTCTGTTTATACTTGATTAAGTGATGGCTACCGACTAGTCAGTGCAACTAACTTCTGTTTCTGCTTGATTAAGTGATGGCTACCGACTAGTCAGTGCAACTAACTTCTGTTTATACTTGATTAAGTGATGGCTACCGACTAGTCAGTGCAACTAACTTCTGTTTCTGCTTGATTAAGTGATGACTACCGACTAGTCAGGGCAACTAACTTCTGTTTATACTTGATTAAGTGATGGCTACCGACTAGTCAGTGCAACTAACTTCTGTTTCTGCTTGATTAAGTGATGACTACCGACTAGTCAGTGCAACTAACTTCTGTTTATACTTGATTAAGTGATGGCTACCGACTAGTCAGGGCAACTAACTTCTGTTTATACTTGATTAAGTGATGGCTACCGACTAGTCAGTGCAACTAACTTCTGTTTCTCCTTGATTAAGTGATGGCTACCGACTAGTCAGTGCAACTAACTTCTGTTTCTGCTTGATTAAGTGATGGCTACCGACTAGTCAGTGCAACTAACTTCTGTTTATGCTTGATTAAGTGATGGCTACCGACTAGTCAGTGCAACTAACTTCTGTTTCTGCTTGATTAAGTGATGACTACCGACTAGTCAGTGCAACTAACTTCTGTTTATACTTGATTAAGTGATGGCTACCGACTAGTCAGTGCAACTAACTTCTGTTTCTGCTTGATTAAGTGATGGCTACCGACTAATCAGTGCAACTAACTTCTGTTTCTGCTTGATTAAGTTGTCTACCGACTAGTCAGGGCAACTAACTTCTGTTTATACTTGATTAAGTGATGGCTACCGACTAGTCAGTGCAACTAACTTCTGTTTCTGCTTGATTAAGTGATGACTACCGACTAGTCAGTGCAACTAACTTCTGTTTCTGCTTGATTAAGTGATGGCTACCGACTAGTCAGTGCAACTAACTTCTGTTTCTGCTTGATTAAGTGATGGCTACCGACTAGTCAGTGCAACTAACTTCTGTTTATACTTGATTAAGTGATGGCTACCGACTAGTCAGTGCAACTAACTTCTGTTTCTGCTTGATTAAGTGATGACTACCGACTAGTCAGTGCAACTAACTTCTGTTTATACTTGATTAAGTGATGGCTACCGACTAGTCAGTGCAACTAACTTCTGTTTCTGCTTGATTAAGTGATGGCTACCGACTAGTCAGTGCAACTAACTTCTGTTTCTCACTAACACACTCTGCAGTGTTGAGATAAAGAATACTGATGGCGAGTTACAAGCATAATCTTTAATGTATTAATCTTACCATTCGAATTCCATTGCACTCATCCCGTTAAATCGATAAAAATTACCTTTCAAAAAACACAACGGGTCATTCTCTTAAGAGACTATTGTTCAGCAACAAACTCCTAGAATAAAAGGGGATAAATACTTTGTATTTTGTCTTTAAGAATTTTTAAAACTATAAAAACAAGGAGAAATTTAAACACTACTTGTTATAGTCGGTGTAACTAACTGTGGTTTCTACTATACTAATTATAAAATTACAAACGTCTATAAAAACAAAAACATTACACTCTTATCGTTATATTGTTTGATAACTTGATTTTTTTAATATTTTGATTCTAAACTATAACCTTGAAGTATGATGTACTACAGAGTGTTTACTTTGTTTGTTTACAAAGACCTGAAGATCTCATATCTACATAATGAAACCCATTGCTATAAATTACAGTAATTTAGTTCTTTGTAGGACTGTTTCTCCAACTCATTTTTCAAAAAAGAGTTAAGAAAAGTAGACTCGACAAAATTCCCACGTGGTTAAGTAATGTTCTTTAGAATAGTACTTTTTAAAGTAATATCTGTGAGCATATCATATTACTTAGAAAAAATTTCAATTTAAAATTGTATTTCTTGCAAACGTTGTGAATAAAACTTTTGCATCAGTCGTGGAAACTACATCACTGATATGTCTTTGATATAGGATGACTATATCTGCCCCACAAACCTCTATACATACCTGCCAAATGAATTATGACATCTAAAACGCCCAGTCATGGCTGACAGAACAGACACAGAGGTGGACAGTAGCTGACAGGTGTCTGGTCTTAATTTGGTTGAAAAGCTGTAGGTAAATAGGACCAAAGGTCGGATTAATGAAACCGCGGCCCAGATCAATTTATCATAAAAACAAAGCCTTCAAACCCTAATTGTCGATTCGGCTTTCTGAACTGACACAGAACTTTGCTACTTCACTGAAGCTAATTAAATATTATAAACAATAGTTTTAACATTTAGTATGCTTTGGCTTGAATATTGCGTAACTCGTTATCAATGTATTTCTTCTACAGTGTCTTCCAACTTCTGCTCCCCCCTCTTTATTTGTTTGTAGTGGTGTCCACACCAATACGCAAGCATTATTTAGGTCAGATCGTCTACCTGACCCGAAATGTAGATAAATACTATATGATAACTGTCTATTAAAATGTTATATTCCAAATTGGTTAATTTGTTGGCATTTCTAAGAGGATCACCCGTTATGGTCAATAAATCCTACGAAGAATAAGAAAGGATTGTTAACTCAGGTAGGATTAAGGATGGATATAAAGCCCCCTCGTAGATGGTATTAGGGAGTCATCACATCAAGAGTGCATGGTTCCGTACCGGAAGTAGATCTACAGTTGAAACACTTTGACAAAAATCGCCTTGCGCGACCATGTGGGGGTGAGGGGTGGGGTTTGGCTCGTGTGAGGGTGAGGAGGAAGAGAAAGTTCAAAGTAGAAACGCTACTAGCCTGGCTACATACTTTCAGCTGAGTTTATTCATTTATGCACGTCAAGAGAAAAAACCCGGGTACTACCCGGTTGCGCCCTTTCTTAAAGCAACTAAAAACACGTGCACTATAAAATACAAAAGATAACATCAAACCTAAAAATTTTAGATAAAAAATACCAGCAAATGTTTTTGGAAATGTGTGTATAGATCCACCACCGGCTGCTTTCATGATCAACTAAAGTGTCGCTCAGAGCTGTCGCCCTAACGCGCATGCGTACTGGTGCTTTTTGGCACTGCGAATCCAACACTCCGACTGTACTGTCTATTACGGTCATAAAGTAGTGACTACATGTTACGCCCCTTTGTAAAAACAAATATATGGAAGGTTGTATTAGGTAGGACCAAGGAACGAGCATAATCATCCCTTACTCTTGGGATTTACCGAGGAAAAGCTGTGAAACTGCACTAGCATAGTTGCTTACATGAAGCGAGGGGAAACTCTTCAACAGGGGTAAGAGTTCTCTACTAACTACTCGATCTAAGTTGTATAAAGAATTGTTTGTATAGAACTGCATGCAAAAATAAAACTTGAATTTAAGATAAGTTACTCTTTAAGGGTAGAAATAAAAAATATATCCAATCCAAACACTAATTCAAAATAAATTTTATTTAAGTCAAAAAGATCTAACCGTACTGTATAACAATTAGGGATACAGTCTTTGCCTTCTATTTTTGAGATTCTTCTAATTATCCTTGAGATTTTATGTCCTCAAGGATAATCGTTTCTTACCTCTCTAAGCTTTGATAGACAAAGTGTATTTTTCTTATTAAAACGAACATCAATGGCTCTCATACAAAAATGGGAACTACATGTATCTAACCATTATTGCTAAGACTTCCATATGCATACAGAATTCAGAGCATACATAAGTCGAGGTCCTAATGGTAGGTCTACTTCTTCAGAGACCAGATTAGCTATGAACCTCTTCCATATCCTAGAAGTCATATATATATATATATGTGTGACATTGTTGAATCACTGATTATTTTTCTCTATTTATCTGATGTTAATGTTCGGTCCGTGATGTTGGTATTTGTTGACGTCATACATATTTCTTCTTAAACCTCGTGTGTAATGTTTTTAAATAGTAAATCGTCTGCATATGTTGTTTGTAGGTTGAATATTTATCTTTACCTTACAAATACAGTATATATCATATTCCTATGACATCCCTACCACTTGATAATAACCTAAATTGATCTTTGTGTGTTAACAATTGAAGAAACCATTAA
This sequence comes from Prosapia bicincta, assembly GCA_036971475.1. Taxonomy (NCBI): domain Eukaryota; kingdom Metazoa; phylum Arthropoda; class Insecta; order Hemiptera; family Cercopidae; genus Prosapia; species Prosapia bicincta. Next base: position 261,762,440 of record JBAIZL010000001.1, read on the forward strand.
TATTAACATTAAAACAAACTTTAAATAAACAATTCTTAATATACTCAACGTTATTTCTTTTAAGAATATTGTTACTCATTAAAGTTTAGTTTTGATAATAGAGTTAATCCGAAAGGCGCCAACGATGAGTAATGTTTAGATGAGAGACAGAAAAAAGAATGTAGGCCTACACAAATACATATTCAATAAACATTTAAATAAATTTTACGTTTAAACACACACAAACACACACGCACGCATATATATATATATATATATATATATATATATATATATATATATATATATATATATTATAAACAACTGAAGTTATCAATTACAAGAATTGATTATTAAGTTTTATTCAAAGCTTTTCTTCGGTAAACAGGACCATGTCATCAGGAAAGAATGATACAATAATGCAAGATTTAAAACATATGTTAAATTCGAACCAGAATTTGTTATTTGGCAACTTGTAATAAATTTGGCAACAATGTTGATTTTAATTTATGATATGTTATATCTTGCATTATTGCATTATTTATTCCTGATGATATTGGTACTGTTTACCAACGAAAAGCTTTGAATAAAATTTAATAATCAATTCTTGTATTTGATAACTTCAGTTGTGTTTGATATATATATATATATATATATATATATATATATGAATTTATTATTATTACTTGTAAATAATTGTTTCCACCACTAAGTGCAATAAATTTACCTTGTGTGATGAGGCACCTTTCGGTCACTTGACCATTTTCGATTCACTGATTATTTTTCTCTATTTTTCTGATGTGAATGTTCGGTCTGTGCTGTTGGTATTTGTTGACGTCATACATATTTCTTCTTAAATCTAGTGTGTAATGTTTTTAAATAGTAAATCGTCTGCATATGTTGTTTGTAGGTTTATTAAATTGTGTATGTTTTTGTAAATGTGGTATTTTTCTTATGAGTTCAATTCTACTGGGTTATTATTTATTTCGAGTATGGTTAGGTTATTTTCGTAATTTGTTATTTCATGTATATGTGATATTAAGTGTGCTGCAACGTTTGATACTTTTGTATTTTTATTTTTGAATTATCTGTAATGTTCTTCAAATCTTATTTTAATCGGATCATTTAATATAAGATTTGAAGAACATTACAGAGCATTCAAAAATAAAAATACAAAAATATCAAATGTTTTGATGTATCAAAACATTAAAAATCCTTGCGGAAACCTTGATGTAGTTACTGAATCCAGCAAGCAAGAAATTTGTGTTCCAATGAACCATCTACAGTTTCCCCTCATAATTCTGCTACGTTTCTGTGTACTGATGTAGTGTCAACGAGCAACAGGGTGAAAGCTCTTTAAATCTAATCGAGTAAACATTCTTGCCGGAACATAATGTTGTACTTGCTAAAATACTGACCCAGGAAGCAAGGAAACCGTTTCCTATAAACTACCACGATTTCATAACTTTTCTGCAGTTTGTATAGCGGCATCAGAAAAAATTAAAAAACAACGTCGACACATTGCTACTACGTCAAACTTTATGGCTTATCTCAATGGCAACCTATTCACTAAAACTACTTCATTGGTGATTCTAATAGTTTAAATAATGTCCATGTCTGACACTATTTTAAAATTCCGTTTGTCATTAATTATACTCTCCTGTCAAATTAAGTACTCTCGGAATAAATTACACTCAACTCACGAAACACCCAAGGTGTCAAACGCATAATAAGCCTCTCAATATGGTAATCGGTTTTATTAACTTTCTCCGCATGCGCAGGTGCCAACACCTTCCAGACAGTTCTTGGATTACCGAAAAAGTTGTTATTTTCAGAAACTATCGACCATTTTAAATTTATTCCGCTTGGCCGAAAACTTTGATTCAGGGCTTGAACCGAAGCGGCTGCTTTCTAATCCTAGTAATTATAGTGGAATGAGACTTACGTATAATATTAGCGATGAAAATGTTTCAAGAGTTAATAGTTTGAGGAAGTGGAACTGTTTCCGGTACTTTTACAATGATCCAGTTCTAATTATTTGTTTGAAAATACTTCTGAATTTCATGTAAGAAAATGTGTAACACATTTATACATTTATTGCATGCAAAGCTAAAATAAGCTCCAATCTAGTTAAGACGGGAAACAAATTTAAAGCAAATATGCTACACCGCCGGTAGAAAGGATAATTTCCAAAACTGAGCCCGAAATTTTGAATAATAACCCTCCCTGAGCTTGAATGGTGTACATAGGTATAAGGAAATAAATACTTAGTAGTTCAAAATAGCTTATATAATACAATTAGCTGGAGTTGTCAGCTTGAGCTCTGTTGAGGTAATGCCAGATCTCAAGGGGAACAATTTTTACATATTTTGCTGTAACTACTCGTGTGCATACTGATTGTTAGCTTAAGATGGTTCTTTACATAGCTGGTAACGAACCTACAATGGTATATGATTAACTAACAATTACGCACATAGAAGAATTGGTTTGACAATGAATTATTCCTTAAATAAGTAAGTTTTAAAATTAATTAGATAGTTGAGCAGTTTTCTCTAAAAAGATTAAAGGAATGTTAAAAGGCAGGTCGTCTTCATAGCGCATGCTCTGTAGGATCATTAGCTGAGGGCTTTGGATCCGACCGGGAAAGTTTTAAAAGGCATTTAGTTTGTTATATTTTACACCTCTTAGAAAGTAGTATTGAACAAGCTAAACTATTACAATAACTGACACTCTGGAGTCGTACAATGCTAGCTCCCATCGTATTATTCCAAGTATGACAAGCACTCTGAATTACATCATCATACTTGGAGTTACAGGCCCCATAGTTGGAGTTGCAAACCCCATAATTGGAGTTGCAGCTCCCTTGTTGGAGTTACAGACCTCAGAGTTGGAGTGAAATTCTTATAGTTGGAGTTACAGACCACATAACTGGGGTTACAGCTCCTTTGTTGGAGTTACAGGCCTCATAGTTGGCGTTACAGACCCATAGTAGGAGTTACAGGCCCCATAGTTGGAGTTACAGCCCCATAATTGGAGTTACAGCGGCATGATTGGGTTTACAGCCCCATGGTTGGATTTAAATCCCCATAGTGTAAGTTACATCCCCATCATTGGAATTTACTCCCCATAGTTGGATTTACATCCTTATAGTTGGAGTTACAGCTACAGGTCCCATAGTTGGAGTTACAGCCCCATAATTGGAGTTACAGCCGCATGATTGGATTTACAGCCCCATGGTTGGATTTAAATCCCCATAGTGTAAGTTACATCCCCATCATTGGACTTTACTCCCCATAGTTGGATTTACATCCTTATAGTTGGAGTTACATCCTTATAGTTGGAGTTATATCCCCATAGTTGGAGTTACTTCCTTATGTTGGAGTTACATCCCCATAGTTGGAGTTACATCCCCATAGTTGGAGTTACAGCCCTATAGTTGGAGTTACAACCCCATAGTTGGATTTACATCCTTATAGTTGGAGTTACATCCCCATAGTTGGAGTTACAGTCCCATAGTTGGATTTATATCCTTATAGTTGGAGTTAGACCCCATAGTTGGAGTTACAACCCCTTAGTCGGAGTTACAACCCCATAGTTAGATTTACATCCTTATAGTTGGAGTTACATCCCCATAGTTGGAGTTACAACCCCTTAGTCGGAGTTACAACCCCATAGTTGGATTTACATCCTTATAGTTGGAGTTACATCCCCATAGTTGGAGTTACAGCTCCATAGTTGGAGTTACAACCCCTTAGTTGGAGTTACATCCCCATAGTTGAAGTTACAGCCATATAGTTGGAGTTACATCCCCATAGTTGGAGTTACAGTCCCATAGTTGGATTTATATCCTTATAGTTGGAGTAACATCCCATAGTTGGAGTTACAACCCCATAGTTAGATTTACATCCTTATAGTGGGAGTTACATCCCCATAGTTGGAGTTTCAACCCCTTAGTCGGAGTTACAACCCCATAGTTGGATTTACATCCCTATAGTTGGAGTTACATCCCCATAGTTGGAGTTACAGCTCCATAGTTGGAGTTACAACCCCTTAGTTGGAGTTACAACCCCATAGTTGGAGTTACAACCCCATAGTTGGATTTAAAGCCCTATAGTTGGAGTTACAACCCCATAGTTGGAGTTACAACCCCACAGTTTTAGTTACAACTCCATAGTTAGAGTTACAGCCACATAGTTGGAGTTACAACCCCATAGTTGGAGTTACAACCCCATAGTTTTAGTTACAACTCCATAGTTAGAGTTACAGCCACATAGTTGGAGTTACAACCCCATACTAGTACATGAACTTAGATTCACTGTTGAGCATTAATGGGCTGTAGTGCGTTTGAAATTAAATAATATTTGTAAAAGATTATTTCAAGAGTGTCAATCAATTTTTGACATAAAGTGTAGGGTTACATTAAAACAATCCAGATTTCTAAGCAATACATTAATTAACTAATCTAATATTATAAATATTTTACTTTATTGGCGTCATGCCTTTGTAGTTAACATCTAGATTAGAGATGTAAATTTAATTACATTAATTATACAGACAATTACATGTTACCTGGTTCCGCTCCAGGTCGATCTGATGACTTGTTATGTTCTTCCCGTTGTAAGATAATGAAATATTAGCGGTAAGTTGAGTCTTGCGGAGTATCGCTATCACGTGGCGATAGAGTTAAGTTTAAAGTCAATTTAAAAAAAAACGTAACAATACTCTACATCGCAAATGTAGTCCTTCCTAGGACAACGAACGTCGGTTCTGTATTATTTCAAGAGAATTGAACTTGGAGCTAGAAATAACTGAGACAGCAAGTAAATTAAAATACTTAAAAGAAAAGATATAATGTTAGCGACGATATCGTACGATTTCGTACATCATATTGTAATAAAAGATATGTTATCAAAACCTTAACCGTGCACTTGGCCTTCAGAGATCGTAGTAGGCGAGACGGGAGGTAGAGGGTCGGTATAAATACTTTCTTACAACCATGATAAGAACTATCAAAACATTGACTTGCACGAGACGGTCGATATTAGATAAATTAGCTTCGGTATGAAATAATAAGCCATCTTTAAATTATGTGTAAGATATATGGGATGCAAAAGCTGTTGATGTATAGAACATTCTGAATATGTAACATGTTTTGAGAATTGGAAGTACCCTAGAAATCTCGTGCGATCTCTAGATGCGCATTACCTTGAGACCATTACAATATGACAGCCTCCCCGCTAAGATACTAGAAGTGTTTGCTACCTAGCTAGCTTTGCTAGTAAACACCATTTTAGAACTAGGTTCAAAGTGTGTCTGGCAGCTGGCAAGTGCGTTGCCATTGACAACGATATGTTAATGGAACGTACAGTGTGTAAGGTTTAACGCCGTCCCTCGTTCTGCTCTACCATTTGACTACTACCCTAGCTGAAAATATTATACAATACATATATCGTCTCTTTCGTAATCGCGTCTCTTTCTTTGCAGAATCAGAGCAACACATTTAAAGATCACGTCTACATTAAACTGCTACAGTATTATCATTTAGTTAATTAGAACTGTTCACACTTTAAACACGACACTGATGTTTTCTGAAGTGTTGGGTTTTAAGCCCGCACTGCAGCCCAGTCCACCCTAGCGATCTCAAGGTCAGAGACACGGTTAAACCTCACGCACTGTACTGTTGCCAGATATTTTAACGCAAATGTGCCTGACATTGTGACATTTTTATTATAAAGAATGACACTGCAATTAAACCATATTACTATTGCTTCATATATATATATATATATATATATATATATATATATATAACTGTTGCTTGGCAGAACAAACATATTATTGATTATTCGTTATAATAATGTTTGGTTTTTGGAAAATCAAGCGTATTTGACGGAAAAAAGAAGTTATTTTAAAGGCAAAATGAGTGATTTATAATGATTTCTTGTGATAATATTAAAAAAAAAAAAATTCAAACTGAATAGTGGAAATATTTGCATGACCTCCGAAGCCGTCAGATGAAACCGACAAAATTTATTATCTTTTTCATACTAATGCACATTTTTGGAGCTTGCGTGCATCTCTTCATTGAGTAGAGTTTAAAAAGCGTGTAATAATCTTAATATATGATGAATTTACAGCAGTAAGACAATTAAAAAGTCATAAAAATCGTGTTAGAAAAGCCATTAAAGAAAAGCTACATGGCAGCAAAAGTCACGCCTGCTTGGATTTCTTGATATACTCATTAAAAATCTTTCATCGACTCGACTCTCCACAACTTTTTATTTACGACATGGCCAACTAATAAAGACTGTTACATTATTTTTGATATTTTTTAGGTGTTTTTAGTAGGATTTTATATTGTTATGTTTTTTGTTTGTTTGCTTATTTGTTTGTGTGTGTGTGTGTGTGTGTGTGTGTGTGTGTGTTTTGTATGATGGGGAGGGGGTGTATGCATGATAACTAACGCAACGCATATTTTAGCCATCTTTAAGAAAAACAAATCTGGCGTATAAGCGAAAATAAATTTATTCATAACGAACTGCATTAAACATAAAAGCGTAAAGCATTCATTGGCTTAGGCAGGTAATTCTTACGCTGCAGGACGAAAAGCCAAGTCAAATATCAAGTTTTGACCAAAAACTAATATTAGTCGAATAGGAAAAAGAACTAAACGTTTCTGTACATAAAATGGAGGCAAGACGATTTATTGATAGTCGATTTGATAGGAAAAACGCCGCTAGATGTGGATGTTGTTATTGATACTTGTACGGAAAAGAGGTTAGATTTCGCAAAAATGTAAAGTCGGGAGGTTAAGGTACGGTATTTAGAGTAATGGATAGTTCGTAAAGAAAAGAATGTTGGAAAAACAAATACATAACACAGAAAGTAGGAATGAAACCATTTCTAAGAAATAAGACTTGTAGAGAAAATTGTTATAATTCTTAACACGCATCAATATGTAAATACTTATAATATAATGATTTCCTTGAGCAACTGTGACCTATGTTATAATATTTTAAATAATAAACCCAATAACCACACATTAATTTTATTTATTCACCTGATGTACATTTCAGTTACAAGGTAAGCATCTTCAGAAGTATGGTTAACTTGTAACTGAAATGTACACCAGGTGAATAAATAAAGTTAATTGTGGTTATTGGGTTTATTATTTAAAATATTATGTAAATACTTGCCTATAGTATCACTTACGTTTCTTTAATGGAGGACCTTTCGGGAGATGTTTCACATTATCAACTCACAGACCAAGTTAATAAGTACCTGTTATATATTTAAAACTCATATCCCTATAAAGCCGTCCTAGATAAGACAAAAAGTAAGTGCTACTACAGCCAAGTGTTTAGATGTTGATATACCTCAAGTCGAAATACAATATCAACTGATTATGTAATTAGTTCTGTTTTCAGAAGCCTGATTTCTAATAGAAACTGTATTGAGAATATAGATGCAGTAATCTACTGGACAGAGGCTTTTAAAATGACAAAAGTATTAGAAATGTAAAAAATTATTTAGGTTTAATGATTTGCTTCCAACAGCCAACAATGCATAACCACAGAGAACTTAATACAAATAGAGATGACATGGCTAAAGGCCCAGTGAAGCAAGCTTCCCCAGCCAAGATGGCGGTCCCTCCACTTCCCGATCCAGTACCTTGAAGTCCCAAGCGTAAAGTCAAGCTCTGTTCACACTTTGTTATGTTTAATGCGTGTTGTTGTGCTGTACGTGTTTGAAGCAATGAGTACGATGTGGTTGTAGCGTATTTTATACATTTCATTATTTCGTACGTACTATTTCATTTATGATTTGCTTTGACACAGACTAAAATCTGTTCTGGTATAGCAAAAACATGCCAAGGACTTGCTCAGCACCTGATTGTATAAGCAGTGGTTATAACTTGGTATACTTGGAAAAGCAATGCCTCACTTTCGTACATGACACAGGAGTGATTATAACATCATAGACTTGTGACGGCACGTCAAAGAACATATCCATGTTTTAATTATGTGCTCTGTGTGCATAACATGTTACAATTACCTGATCTAGGATTCTGCTCTCCTAGGCGGAAGCGTGGTGCACTTCACACCTCATTTCATGTTGCCTAATGCCTTCTAGCCACAGTCTAGACGCGTAGAGATTGGACTAGATAACATTCCAAGTGTGACACGGGCTGTGCAGCTAATCTGTCACATTAATAACACATACATTTTACAGTTACATTCATTTTCAATACCCGTTGTGTTGTGTGGAAGTACACAAACACAATGTTGCTAGAATACAAATATATACTGAATATATATTTACTGAGTTTTTATAACATATGAACGTTTCACATATTTTTAGCAAGAAGGAATAGAGGTTGGGAAAGATCCTATGAGGAAGATCGCCTCAAGATATGTTGAGGAGAGCCTGCCTTCACCAGGGAATGTCTGATTGCACTAGGGGGGGATTCCAGTTTTGCCAGCAGTACGTTTCAATTAGACAGGAAGGATATTGTTAGTAATTAAAGTAAATGTTGTATTTCATTAAAAAATGAAGTAATTATTTTAAGTCTTTAAAAACGTAATTGTTTTAAAAAGTAGATAAAATAAAACCTCGTCGATTTTGTTTCTTATGTAACCATTATGGTACAATCTATATTAGTTTATTCAGTAACTTTTAGTTTTGTCTTATGAAAGATTCTAAAGAAAGTTTGTATTTATTTGTTATTCCCACGTAATTATTACACCATTAAAACTTAAAACTAAGTGATGTATAAAGTCTTTAGTAATAAGAAAAAATTAAAACCTTGGTGCTACTATAGGCACGTCTAACAGATTCACGTATTTTTAGTTAAAAACTAGTAGCTCACGTGAAGATGAAATCAAGTAATATAAAAACTTGGCTTGAACGCACCAAAAATTAAAACAAATTAAATAATAAAAAAATAACTACACTTTACAATCATACACTCAATTTTAAAAACCCAATATTGTTTACGAATTAAAGCACTTTGTTAAACTGCATTCTAATATAGTTATGTTAAAATATACCGTCAAAATATCAGTAAAGTAATGTTTGAATAGTAGGAAATAATGTCTCCTAACGTAAGCTAATCGGTTGACTTGTAAAGTTGCATCCATCATGTGACAACGTGTGAATGGAACAGTTTCCGAGGGTTTTTATATCACAGATAAAATATGTATTCCAGTATAATTTACGTGCGGTTTAGCTTCTACTTGTAAGTTTGTAAAACTATGTAAATAAAATTAAATCTTAGAACTGTTTTTATTTTGGAATATACGGTACCTTCTCTTTAGTTTAAAATGTATCTTTCACGTGAAAACTTCTATCTTTAGTTTAAACTTTACTCAATTCACTGATTAGTTTTTTGAAATTAATGATCCTGATTTTAACGCCCTTTCAAACGTTAGTGTGGGTGCCACGGCACCCACTATGGCCACGCCTACATTTTCCGCAGATAGCCTTCTATGGAAGTAACCTAGTAGTAGACGCATAATATACTTTCTATTAAGTCTTACACTGGTAATACACTGTTCTTATTACTGTGTAGTACTAGATGTTAACTGCAACTCTCATATTCACTGTGTTCTACAAAATACACCACAAACGAATCTTCCAAACAAAATGGAAAACCTTAAATAATTCATCCTAATTTCCCGCACTATGTGTATTATAATTGTTCTGTTGTGTTTCAGTTTACCATGTCTGAACCGGGCATTCCGGAATGGTATGCGGGGAGGTCCCTCCTGGTGACCGGTGCTACGGGCTTCATGGGCAAAGTACTGCTGGAGAAGCTGCTGAGAGCGTGCCCGGACATCAAAAGAATCTACATCCTGTGCAGAGCCAAGCGCGGACTGGCCCCAAATGCAAGAGTCGATCAGCTTGTTAAACTTCCGGTATGTTTGAACGCTCGGCTACCAGCAGCTCAAAATTTGCATTTTAACCAATTTTTTATTTTAAAATTTTTTTTAAAAAGTATTTCTAAACATTAATTGTTGTAATTATACTCAATAGCAAGTATTACTTAAATAGTTACTTTCTTTTAGTTCAAGTTTTGGAATAAACTGAAACTATAACTAAATATATAACAGCATACAAAAACAAATTGTTAAGTCATAGCCATCACTTGTGGATCGTGGAAATCTGTAGAAATATATTGGAGCTAATATTAAACAATAATCCGTAAAAGTAGCAGTTTAACCGTCGTTCCAAAAATATAACCCTTATTTTAGATCATCTTAAAAATTTCGGATTAAATTTTACCTTTTAATTAGTATTTCCTTATCAGCAGCCCTATATATTTTCTATAAATAAACATGAGGATATTTATTTATCTACTGGTGTATCTATTTTCATTTATTCTCGAAATTGTTTGCTATTCTCAATTCCCTAGCAACAAGTTACTTTTTAAAATAGAAGCTTTAGAGTTTTTGTAACTTTTCAAGTTTCCAAAGAATTTTATTCTCAGTATGTACTAAGGCTTCTGTATATAGCAGAAGATTCGATATATAACGGAGGAAAACGGTTGAATAATTCAGAGACAAGCCAGATCAGGTTGAGGTGATTATTCAAGAACAAGCTAGAACAGGAGGCTGGAAAAACAAGAAATAATTGAGAGACCGGTTGAGGTGGTCATTCAGAAAGAAGCTAGACCAGGATGCTGGAAGAAGAAGGAATAATTGAGAGACCGGTTGAGGTGGTCATTCAGAAACAAGCTAGACCAGGATGCTGGAAGAACAAGGAATAATTGAGAGACCGGTTGAGGTGGTCATTCAGAAACAAGCTAGACCAGGATGCTGGAAGAAGAAGGAATAATTGAGAGACCGGTTGAGGTGGTCATTCAGAAACAAGCTAGACCAGGATGCTGGAAGAACAAGGAATAATGGAGAGACCGGTTGAGGTGGTCATTCAGAAACAAGCTAGACCAGGATGCTGGAAGAACAAGGAATAATTGAGAGACCGGTTGAGGTGGTCATTCAGAAACAAGCTAGACCAGGATGCTGGAAAAACAAGGAATAATTGAGAGACCGGTTGAGGTGGTCATTCAGAAACAAGCTAGACCAGGATGCTGGAAGAACAAGGAATAATTGAGAGACCGGTTGAGGTGGTCATTCAGAAACAAGCTAGACCAGGATGCTGGAAGAACAAGGAATAATTGAGAGACCGGTTGAGGTGGTCATTCAGAAACAAGCTAGACCAGGATGCTGGAAAAACAAGGAATAATTGAGAGACCGGTTGAGGTGGTCATTCAGAAACAAGCTAGACCAGGATGCTGGAAGAACAAGGAATAATTGAGAGACCGGTTGAGGTGGTCATTCAGAAACAAGCTAGACCAGGATGCTGGAAGAACAAGGAATAATGGAGAGACCGGTCGATGTGATAATTCAAGTTCAAACTAGACCAGGATGCTGGAAGATCAATAATAATGGAGAGATCGGTTGAGGTGATCATTTAGGGACAAGCCTTATTACTAAGCCGTACTGGAAAAAATTCGTTTGACTTATTACCTAATTACAGTGACATACTACAGTGCAAAATATCCTTAACATTTAGCAACAAGCTGCAGTAGAAAAAAAACCTTTTTATTTCCAAGCTGAAATGAAAGGGATCTTTCTCACTTATTACCAAACAGAAGTTGAAGAAATACTTCTGATTTAGGTGTAACCCTCAGAGAAAGGATTTTTTCTGATCACGAACAAATCCTTCATAATAATTACTTTTTCCTATGAAACCGCTACAAAATGCATCCTTTTGATTTGTCCTTAACAAATCCTTTAAACTTAGTAAGAAAACAAAGACGTAAACGAAGTAGGAATGGAATATTCAGTAAATAAGTTTAGAACTTAGAGTATTTTCCACATGACGGCTTTCTATCTGTCTAGTTATCGAGGTTCCCGAAACGCGAGGTAAATATACCCCATAAGTTAATGGTATAATAACTGTCACGTGTTCGGATATGGGTATAATTAGGGCATAACTAGGCAAAATGGCGCCTTTCCACCTACTTACAGAAACATTCCCAAACCTGTCTCGAAAACAAGAGAAAGTAAATTTACATTTTGTGTTTCCATTAGCGTTATGTATAGGTCACTTAAAATTAATCTTTCTTTTCGACATCCGGAAATGTCTGTCAGATGTTCACAGTTTTAACCAACAAAAGTGCATCCTTTAATTTATTCAGTTCCATTAACTGAACAAAAGTAACGTTTTAATCCCTACTTCAAAATGAACTGGTTAATGAGGCACGTATAGAATATGTTATACTAAAACTCCTAGTCTGGCAGATCTAAAACTTGCATTTATTGGTGCCAAACTGATTCAATTAACAATAAAGTAATGGTGACTAAAGTAGCAGATGAAAGCGAAATTTCAAGAGTAATTATTAAAAAAAATCTTGTTTGTTGATATCGATAACGGAAACAAATAATTTAGAAGAAACAGTGTACAAAAATACTCGTTTATTTTACGATAACGTGAAATAACTAAAAGAATGGAAATACTAAGAAGGATACAGGTTATCCAGAATAAAAATAAATAATAAAGAAAGGTAGAATACGTGTATAAAAAATATGGAAAAATGGGAAGGAAAATAAAAAATAAAGAAAGGTAGAATACGTGTATAAAAAATATGGAAAAATGGGAAGGAAAATAAAAAATAAAGAAAGGTAGAATACGTGTATAAAAAATATGGAAAAATGGGAAGGAAAATAAAAAATAAAGAATGGTAGAATACGTGTATAAAAAATATGGAAAAATGGGAAGGAAAATAAAAAATAAAGAAAGGTAGAATACGTGTATACAAAATATGGAAAAATGGGAAGGAAAATAAAAAATAAAGAAAGGTAGAATACGTGTATAAAAAATATGGAAAAATGGGAAGGAAAATAAAAAATAAAGAATGGTAGAATACGTGTATAAAAAATATGGAAAAATGGGAAGGAAAATAAAAAATAAAGAAAGGTAGAATACGTGTATACAAAATATGGAAAAATGGGAAGGAAAATAAAAAATAAAGAAAGGTAGAATACGTGTATAAAAAATATGGAAAAATGGGAAGGAAAATAAAAAATAAAGAATGGTAGAATACGTGTATAAAAAATATGGAAAAATGGGAAGGAAAATAAAAAATAAAGAAAGGTAGAATACGTGTATAAAAAATATGGAAAAATGGGAAGGAAAATAAAAAATAAAGAATGGTAGAATACGTGTATAAAAAATATGGAAAAATGGGAAGGAAAATGAAAAATAAAGAAAGGTAGAATACGTGTATACAAAATATGGAAAAATGGGAAGGAAAATAAAAAATAAAGAAAGGTAGAATACGTGTATAAAAAATATGGAAAAATGGGAAGGAAAATAAAAAATAAAAATGGAGGGAAAATAAAGGAAAGAAAAAGAGAGACGGCCTGAAACAATATTGATAACAACTGCCAAAACCATTATCGTTTGTCCATAAGGACAACAAAGATTTATTGACTGAAAAAGGTCGGCCAGCTATAATCAGAAGAATGGACATCAACATTTTAAAATATTTATTCTTTTTTAATCTATTGAGGCAAAATTTAATGAGTTAAAAATTTAAACTATGGCACTAAGCTAACCCTCACTGTCAAGTGCACCAATTAAGACATGTACGAAATGCTCGATATTCTAGCCATTCTCAATCCAACCTAACCTAATGAGACAAGGAAAGTTTCCTAATGGGATCAGATGTCTATGAAGGCCTTAACCAAGATTTTCTGAATCCCAAACTTTCAAAATGAAATTAAACTGTTTTATGTCGCTCTACGATTTAAAACTAACCACAAGTTTAATAAATGAGTGAATTAAACATGTTCCTAATTTAAATAAATTGCAAATGAAAAAAAATTCAATGATTAAATTTTAATACGTTTACAGACTGGAATTTATTTAGGAAATGCAGGTTAAAGGTTTGCTAGATATAAGGTCTTAAAAGGTAATTTTAAATTTTCATTTTTACAAACTATTCTACAAAGAGATAATGAGTACCAGATTTTGAAATTTCATTAAAACGTCATCCTATGTTACGATTTCATCGCGGTTGTAAACCATAGCTGGTCCATTTATAAGCTCTTCTGAAGCTTTAGTTCTTAAATATTCGGGCCCCGCCAAAGGACGTTTGGACATGGAAGCCTTTTACTGATATTGTAAACGTATGTTTGGTAACATTTCACAGTTTATTAACATCTGGCTTCGTAGGAAAACTATCTGGTGGTTATATTGTTTAAAGTTTTCATGAGAGTTTTAATTAATATAAAATTTATTACGGAATTGGTTAGTTTAAAGTGTTTTAGGCAATAAAGTTTTGTTTAAAAAGGTTATGGAGGTTACCTTTCTGGAGGACGAGAGTTGACCATCAAACACCCATCGTTGCATTTTGTGATTGTTGATGTGTTCATGCGCAGTAGTGCGTTTAGGGTATAATGCAAGTAAAGCTTGAATTAGTTTTCTAAGAATATTCAATTGTTCGTAAACCTCTCTCATGAAGCTAATCAAGTAAAAATATTATAAATCAGGCTAATAAAGTATAAAATGGTATTTTTGTTTATGCTAGGGATGAGTCGACTTCTAAAACTTTCGACTCCGATTTCGATTATAAAATTTTTCTTCCGATTTACGATTCTTAATTCAATATTCGATTCTTTTAAGTTATATATGCCTACATGATATTCTGTAATAATGAATTTAGTAAACATCTTGGGCATATGGCGAACCCTTTTTAAAAGTTCCGTTTAAATGTAGGCCTAATAGGCTACACAAAACGTTCAGTTCTCTTTTATAAGTAGGCCTAACAATTCCGAAAGCATGAGAAACTTATCGGATATAAGCAATCTCTCTTTCTTTCTTTATCTCTCTCTGTCCTATCTCTATTTACCTATCTATCTCTCTTTCATTCTGACTCTATCAACTTTCTATCTGTCTGTCTCTCTCTCTCTCTGTCTGTCTGTCTGTCTCTCTCTCTCTCTGTCTCTCTCTCTCTCTCTCTTTCTGTCTCTAATAATATTTTCATTATCTAAAATAGAAATTTCCTTTAATCGTTTAATTCATTTAAAGCTATTATATAGATAAGAACTAGTTAATTATTATTTATTTTTCCAATAAATTATACCGCATACGTATTTTAACAGTTACAATAAAACGGATCTGAATCAGCACATTAATCAATGTAGAGTAGAGTATCGGCGATTTCTCAACACCGTTAGAATCGATGATTCCTGGAATCGAGAATCGGATTCGGAGCATCCCTAGTTTGTACGTTTTAGCCTGTCTTTGCCAACGAACAGCTTACATTTCAAACAAGTTGCCTTTCCACCCTGTGTTAGATAAGACTGTACTATTCGCTCACCCACGCACAGGTGCGCACACACTACAGGAAACCACTAGTTTTCTAATTGGGCTTCCGCTGGGCATTTACATAACGAAGCAAACCAGTCGCCAGCTTTCCTTGGCGTAATGCTGGACTTGGCCAATTAGTTGATTATTTCTAATGCGAGTATGTAATTAATGGCCGTTAAGTGCTGTGTATGTTTTAATTGAAACATCAAAGAAGTGTTAAAGGTAGTCCAGCGCGATAGTTCTGTTTTCTAGTAGAATTTAACTAATTCCATTTGTCATCTGTGGATCTATGTTTATACTGTGAAATTTCAGTTTTAGCCAATCACTGAGGAAGGCGGAACCGATGCCGAAACTAGAATGTAATAATAAACTGGTGTGTAGTGACGTTTTGAGTAAAGTCTTTCAACATTTACCATTTAAAATTGTTCTCACTAGCTAAGTTCTAATGTTACCAAGTGCAGTAGTAAATATCTCAATGTAAAGAAGTAGGCCTAGGGGATTTGGTGACTCCGAGTTTTTGCATTGTCTGTCTTTACATGAGCTATAGAATCAAGGCTACTGACGTTTGGATATTTCAGAAGATGGCCTGCAAAGGGGAAACGCAATTTTTGTTCGCACGATAAAAGGCCTTATTGTTTTGGAGGACTGTTTTTATTTAAGCTCAGGAGACTGGCTGAATGACCCTTTTCTTATTTTTCTACAAAGGTCGACCTACCAACAAGTGCTCGCTATGGGATATTTGGACATCAAACTTGAAATAATCAACACCGCTTTGTTAAGTGACTTGAGAGGCCAATTTTTTCTTAATTACATTGTTGTGAGGTAGGTATCAAGAACTGTCAACCATCTGTCCTTGACTGGGACGACCGTTCAGTTACACATTCTGTCATGGTGAGTTGAGTGACATACTGTTCAAACACCGCCAGACATTTTAAAAGTCCATTTTAATGCTTTTCTTGATTCAACCGGAAATACCTAGAAAATGAAATACCTCCCGGATCTTTAAGTAAATCGTTGTAAGATTATTTTACATTTTCGATGATTTTTGTATCTATCATACATGAAAAAAGAAATCTCTTGCTATCTCCAATACCCCAGTCAGATGAAACAGATTATCAATTGCCAACAAAGCTCTTACTATTTAATTGATCATAATTACTATGAGTAATTATTAATTACTACTAATCTTGCTAATTATTAAGGATCATAACGAAACAGTCATGTTACGTCAACTGTGTCAAACTTTCTCAACTTAGGAAAATTCAGAAAATCTTCCCTTGGTATATTTCTCGAGATCTCAACATATCTGACAACATTTCTAACAAAACCTTTGTACCAACAAGACATCTGACAAAAACCTTGGTGCCAACAAGACATCTGACAAAACCTTGGTGCCAACAAGACATCTGGCAAAAACTTTTGTGCTAGCAAAATATCTGACAAAAACCTTTTCCCAACAAGACATCTGACAAAACCGTCGTCCCAACAAAACATCTAGCAAAACCTTGGTGCCAACAAGACATCTGGCAAAATCTTTATGCTAGCAAAACAGTTGACAAAACTTTATTCCCATTGATACATCTGACAAAACCTTTGTGCCGACAAGACATCTGGCAAAAACTTTTGTGCTAGCAAAACATCTGACAAAAACCTTTTTCCAACAAGACATCTGACAAAACCGTCGTCCCAACAAAACATCTAGCAAAACCTTGGTGCCAACAAGATATCTGGCAAAATCGTTGTGCTAGCAAAACAGTTGACAAAACTTTATTCCCATTGATACATCTGACAAAACCTTTGTGCCGACAAGACATCTGGCAAAAACTTTTGTGCTAGCAAAACATCTGACAAAAACCTTTTTCCAACAAGACATCTGACAAAACCGTCGTCCCAACAAAACATCTAGCAAAACCTTGGTGCCAACAAGATATCTGGCAAAATCGTTGTGCTAGCAAAACATCTGACAAAACCTGTGTGCCAATAAACATCTGACATAACCTTTGTACCATCAAGATCACTGGCAAAACCTTTGTGCCGACAAGACATCTGACAAAACATAATTTTCTCTAGACGTATTATTTAATGGTAATTATAATAAATAAAACAAAATTTAAATAAAACGAGGTAGAAACTGACAACTTATTTCCGCAACTAATCATAAACTATTTAAAGCTTAATGAATTATTTTCGCCAAATTCACAAACGCCGTTTATTTTATTCTTCCTATACCAAATAATGTGTAAATATGTTTCTACAAAATCTACCCCAATGTTTTTTTCCCTAGACCGTTCAGAATTAAATAACCAAACAACTAAATACTATTATTTTATTTAACTATTTTAATTACGTCTAAAGGGAGAATAGCTACAATAAGGGAGTGAATGCGTTATAATACACACTGCAAGTTCTAAACAGGTCACACAAATAATAAATAAATTAAAACAAGTTTAACAAGTTATATTTAATTACACCCTTATGAGCCACAAGTAAGTTTCAGTAGCCATATTGCCATCTTCAGAGGTCATGGTGTTCAGCAGTTTCGATGTATTTTTTATGACTGTACAGCACAAGGTCTAAAAGATCGTAAATATCATATTATACCTTGTAATATAAACAGGGGCATGATATTCTGAGCCTGATTCTCAAGGAAAGAGATCCTTTTAATATCCAGTATCTTTCCAGCCTGGTCGGTCCTGTAAGGTAAGGCTCTGGCCGACGATCCTTTTTCCTTTAAGTTCTGCCCAGAACAACCTGTTGGACAGCTGACATTCGGCAGCTTATCTACTGTTGAAACAAAAACATTCACCTTATTTAGTAGGTTGCTGAAACGTTAAGAACAACACTTGGACCCCTTCAATTGTTTAAGGAGGCAATTGTGAAGCAATGCTGTCTAACGGGTAGCAGATAAACAGCGTCACCATTTCCAATTGTAAAATTCCAGTATCTTAATGGCCTTAACGGAATTTATATATATTCCACCCAATTGAATACATAAGACATTACATCACAAAGACTTTATTCGCGTAACGTTATTAACGACCATTCTCCATAACCATTCTAGCTAAAACTCAGGCCTATATTAATATATTATGTAATAAACTCATGGACCATTCTTTCACAGGTTTTTGATAGACTAAGAAAAGAGAATCCCGGACAGTTTAAGAAAATTGTGGCTATTGAAGGGGACGTAACCATCAGAGACTTGGGTATCAGAGCGGAACAGAAGGCAGAACTTTTAGAAGAAGTATCAGTTGTGTTCAATGGGGCGGCTTCCCTCAGGCTGGAGTGGGGACTGAAGGAGGCTGTAGAGTCAAATACGCTGGGTACCTTGAGGATACTGGAGTTGTGCAAGGAAATGAAGAAACTTGAGGTAAGAAATGTGTTGTGCAAAACTAAAAGCTTTATGTATATGAAAAACTTACTTTAAAGTAGTATATTTAAAATTAGGCTGTTTTGTACATTAGAATCAGTTCTGTTGTAAATTGATAATAAATATATAAGAAACTCTATAGCCACAATGATTTTTTCATTAATCTTTTATACATTTTAGCTGGAAAGCAAGCATCATCAAATAAATTATCAAATAAATCAAAATAAATAGGCCTACTATTTGTATTTTAATACATTTGAGAATAGACTAGTTGTGTTTGCAACTGATGTGTGCATAAGGTAATAATTTAAAAAAATAATTGTGCTTAGAAAGTTGTCTGTATTTATTTATTTGTCAATGTTTTATTTTACTAAGATAAAACCAATAATTTTATTCAGAATATCCCCTCTAAATGAATCACCCATTTATTCCCTTAATCCTGGCCTCCAGAACTGAGAATGAATTGGACCTGCCTTTAAAAGTAAATGAACTGAACCAAGTAACAATTGAACTAACATTTCTAATGTATTTCCCTTCAGTTTGAAATGACAGATTCGACCTAATATGAGAAAAATGGGATTTGATCTTTACATATAATAAAAGCGTTCATTCAAATTCATGGACGTTATCTTTAAAATATCAAACAAACAAATTCATGGACGTTATCTTTAAAATATCAAGCAAACAAATTCATAGACGTTATCTTTAAAATATCAAGCAAACAAATTCATGGACGTTATCTTTAAAATGTCAAGCAAACAAATTCATGGACGTTATCTTTAAATTATCAAGCAAACAAATTCATGGACGTTATCTTTAAAATATCAAGCAAACAAATTCATGGACGTTATCTTTAAAATATCAAGCAAACAAATTCATGGACGTTATCTTTAAAATATCAAGCAAACAAATTCATGGACGTTATCTTTAAAATATCAAGCAAACAAATTCATGGACGTTGTCTTTAAAATGTCAAGCAAACAAATTCATGGACGTTATCTTTAAAATATCAAACAAACAAAACAATAGTCCTATGAAAAAAGTTTAAAAAATTACACATTTAAATGCCTAAGAAATATTTTTGTTGATAGATTTAACTCTCAGTTTTAACTGCCATGAAGTGTTTGCAACAATCTACAGTGATGTCAGTAATGTCTAATAACATATTAATTAATGGAATCAACCTGTCAGTAGTAGAAAACTTTGAAACCTACACATCAAAATATTGGAAACTAGTTGGAAATCAAACTCGGCATTTCTGCTTCCAACTTTAAAATGTTTTCAATTTAAATTTATCATTTCCAAAATGTTTAACGTAATTAAAATATAACGATTTTAAACTCATACAACAGGCACATGGTACTGCCACTGCACTTCGTACTCATATGTAAAATTTTGAAATATAAGATAATTACAAATAACATCTAAATATATAGAAATAAGAAATATGTAAATAGTATGAAATAATGAACAAAATAAATTAAAACTCAAATATAGATGGAGTTTAAAATGTATACAACGACATCACTTACAAGAGGTCGATCAAGGTCTGAGTAGAGGAATTCCAAGATGCACTCAGATATTATCGCTTATTTAGATACAGTGGAAATAATGAGAATTTATTTGATGGTTGTGAATATATTTCCAATCATATATGTTGTTTCTACTTTTCATATATTTTTAATTGTCCAGAATCAATCCTGCTGATTGGATCAATGCATGAAATCCAAGATTCAGCTTCAGAAAGATTAAGATTTCCTTGTGACCAGAATTGCACCGTTTCTGGGTCCAAGATTCCATTACACAGAAATACATTCTGTGTAATGACTTTAAAGCTGTCTTTAAAGTTTTCTTCAAAAAGGAGTTGTCATTCTATATGCGAAGACTAAGTTCTTTCCAAAATCAATAGAATAATTTAGCAGTCAGGTCTCTACTACTAGCCTCAACTTAGTAAAAGTAGCACTTATAACCATTCATTCTTATAAGAGAGCAGAAATCCCATTCATTTTTTTTCCCAGGCGAAAAACCTATTGAGGTTATCATCGCCTAACTAAAGTTGAGTTTTTTAAAATATTACTACATAAATAAAACTAATCAAAATAAATCAAAATAAAATAAAATAAATGTTTAAAACTAATTGTAATAATCTAAAACTAAAGAACCTAAAATTATACAAAATTTAAATATTATTAAATATCTTAAGGTGGCGTAAAAAAGCGAGGACACGGTCGGCAACCGTGACATTGTCCCTTACAACCACCTTTAAACTATCTCGAAGATCGTAACGTATATATAAATTTGTCAACTCATCACAATCAAGCAGGATATGCTTGATTGTAATATTATTTCTACAAAACTGACATAGTGATGGATCCTCATGTCGCATCAACCATCCATGTGTTAACAAAGAGTGGCCGATGCGAAGTCGAGTAACCACCACTTCCTCCCTACGATTCGAACGAACAGATGTCCTCCATGGTCGGACGGTATTTTTGATGTCCCTCAGCTTGTTTCTATTTACATTTGGCCATTCTTCATTCCAAACAGTGAATAGTGTAGATTTAACTTTGCATACAAAATCTGATGCCATCACACGTTGTGTCGATGGCAACATAAATGTAGCTAATTTTGCACCTTCATCTGCTTTAGTGTTTCCGAATATTCCACAGTGACCAGGCACCCAGAGAAATGACAGCTCGACACCTCGTAATTGGAGCCTGTGTATAGAGCACAAGATGTCTCCAACTAAAGGGTTCTTAGTGTACATTTCCTGAATGGCCTGGAAAGCACTTTTGGAATTACAACACACAAGATATTTAGATTTTGCAGACGGAATTGATCTTAAAGCATGGAAAATTGCATAAAGTTCTGCAGTAAAAACGCTACAGGCTGAGGGTAATCCGTAAGTGAAAGTTTGTCCTTCCATATAAAATGCACAACCTATCCCGTTGTCCAGTTTTGAACCGTCTGTGAATATAGTTACAGTATATTGGTGAGTTAGATGTATCTGCAAAAACTCCTGACGATAAATAACGTCAGGAGTATTGTATTTCAGGTACCTGGACAAGGAGAAGTCACATTTTGGCTTTTGTATTGTCCATGGAGGGATGTAGCATGATGTTCGTTCGAATATAGGTGGATGTTCTAAATTTAGATTGCTAAAAATGCGCAACGTTCTTATTCCGAAGGGAGCAGTTGAACGTTGACGCACATTCTAACGATCCTCGAGGTAGTTATAAAAAACTGCTTTGAATGCCGGATGTTTAGGTTTACTTCGAAGACCAGTGTAATATGAAATTTGTAGCATTTGTCGTCGCATTGAGAGAGATGGTTCTCCAGCTTCGACTAGAAGGCTGGAGATTGGGCTTGATCTAAAAGCACCAGTAGAAAGTCTAAGGCCAGCGTGATGTATTGAATCCAGGAGTTTCAGAACCGCAGGTCGAGCAGATGAATAGGATATACAGCCGTAATCTATGCACGATCTTACAACGGCGCGATAAAAACGGAGCATACAGGTTCTGTCTGCTCCCCAATTTGTACCACTTAGAACTCTCAACATATCCAATATCTTGCTGCACCGGGTCCTCAAATCACGCACATGCGGATTCCATGAAAGAAGTCTTTTATCCAATAAAAGACCAAAAAATCTCACATTATCCGCGGTCTGAAGCCGCGTACCATCGAGATAAAGAATAGGTTCCTGGTGTTGCCTGCGACGACTAAATGCTAAACACTGGGTCTTCGAAGCCGAAACCTCGAAGCCCGTAGATTTGGTCCATTCTTGCAATTTATTA
The DNA here is from genome assembly GCA_036971475.1 of Prosapia bicincta. Classification (NCBI taxonomy): domain Eukaryota; kingdom Metazoa; phylum Arthropoda; class Insecta; order Hemiptera; family Cercopidae; genus Prosapia; species Prosapia bicincta. Next base: position 261,784,961 of record JBAIZL010000001.1, read on the forward strand.
ATGGCTAATTGTAAGGATCTTTCCGCTGTTGCCATACTTCTAGCAGCCACATATATACAAAAATCGTCTACAAACAGGGAACAGTGGACCGGTGACTGTACGTTTGATGTGACGCTGTTAATGGGAACGTCAAACAGCGTCACACTCAAAACGCCACCTTGTGGTACACCATTCTCTAGTTCGCAACGATTAGAATATATGCCTCCTAGACGTACACGAAAAGTCCTATTGTTCAAATAATTTTGTATAAAAGCAAGAATGTTACCTTGTATACCCCATGATTTCAATACGTTCAAAATTCCTCTTCTCCATGCCATGTCAAAGAAAACCGCTACCAGTGTTTGTCGTAAGATGAAGGCATTCTGTATAGCTGACTCCAACAAAACCAATTGGTCAACTGATGAACGTCCTTGCCTGGAACCACACTGAACGTTAGAAAGAAGTTTGTTTGTTTCTAGATACCAGACAAGACGACGGTTGACCATCTTCTCCAGTAGTTTGCATAGGCAGCTGGTCAGAGAGATGGGTCTGTAACTACTGGGATTAGTTTTGTCCTTTCCTTGTTTTAGAAGAGGAATTATTGTCGCTTCTAACCATGCATCGGGAAAACCGTACTCCTTTAATATACGGTTGTATATCCGAAGGAGAACTAGTTTTGCCGACGGTGATAGATTTTTAATCATGGAGTATACAATATCATCCGGGCCTGGAGCAGAATCCTTCGTTGACGAGAGAGCTGACTCTAGTTCGTCGATAGAGAAATGGATATTCAAACAAGAATCTCCAGACACTCCAACGGTGAAAGGTAAGACTTCTTGTTTGCGTTTATACACCTGGAAAGCACCCTTGTATGCAGAAGATGAAGAATGTTTTGAGAACGATGATGCTAGCACATTGGCAATTTCTTCACCGTCCGTGGTCATAACTCCATCCGGATGCCTTAATAAAATTAATGGCATCGGAACGGAAATGCCACAGACTGATCGTAATTTCTTCTATACTGTGGATGGAGCTGTAGTTCTTGTAATTGTGCCAATGTACTGCGACCATGATTCTCGTTTACTTTGCCTAAATATTCTCCGTGCTTTCACACGGAAGATTTTATATTTTTCCAGGTTTTCACTCGTTGGATGTCTCTTGAACTGGTTCAGAGCTTTTCTCCGTTGACGAAGGATCACAGTGCACTCATCATTCCACCACGGAACAGGTGGTCGTCGTGGTTTGGATGAGGTTTTCGGAATTGCCTTTCCGGCGGCATTCAAAACGGTTTTTGTAAATGAATTGACAATGTCATCAATGGGAGCCAAGTAATCCACGTCCAGTGATTCTAGATCTTGTGAAAATTGTTCCCAGTTGGCTTTTTTCAGGATCCAACGGGGATGTCGAACACAACAGGGTGAGGAGTCACACAAAGAGATCTCAATAGGAATGTGGTCGCTACTGTAAATATCAGGCAATGCTGACCATTTTAGCCTTGTAGCCAAGACAGGACTGCATAATGACAAGTCTACAGCTGTCCATCCACCTGTTGACGCTGCTAAATGTGCCGCAGAACCGTCATCTAGCAGGTATAAATCCAGTTCCGATCTGATGCTTTCGATTAGATTACCTCGCGGGTTGCATTCTGGGGAACCCCATGAAACATGGTGGGCATTGAAATCGCCCACTAATAAAAACGGAGTCGGCAACTGATTTATAAGGTCTACAAGATCTCTCTGTTGCAGGTTGTCACTTGGTGGGAGGTAGACACAACAGAGAGTGAGTTTGTATGGAAAAGCTGTTTGAATTGCTACTGCTTGTAAGGGAGTTATTAAGTTCAGAGAAACGGCGTCGACACAGTCACGGGCTAGAATGGCTACGCCACCTCTAGCTCGATTTTCTGTAACGAAGTCTGATCTGTAAACTGAATACTCCCTTAGATGGAAATTGTGCGATTCATGGAAGTGTGTCTCCTGAATACAAATGTACATAGGGGACACATCCCTTAAAATTAATTTGAGATCCTCAATGTGACTTTTAACACCGTTAATGTTCCACTGAATCACGGATTGTTTAGGTGTGGACATCGTATTTTAGTGAAATGGATTCACCTGGCTCTCACTGCGGTCATTGCAAATTTGCTGGCCTGGAATGTTGGACGTTCCAGGCAGAGAGTCATCAGATTCCATCACCACTATTGTAGTGGTGAAATCTGAAGAGTTTTTTGACTCAGAAGAGGAGTTTGAAATGGTCTTCTTTTGAGTCGCTTGTGATTTTGCACCTACTTTCACAGGTTTAGCTTTGTTATTATTATTACTCGTATTAGTAGTTTTAACGTTTTTCGCACTTGTCTCTAATGGTGTCTTACTTCTCCTAATTTTCGCAGAGGTAACTGGCAATGGAGATTTTTCCGCACATTCAACATTAGTCTTTGAGTTGGAAATCAAATTTTTAGTCACCAAAGCTAATAACTTGGTAACTTGCTCAGTGAGAACTTCAATTTTCTTGTTCAGCTCAACGCAGTTGGAACACGACTTCTCAGTGGTGGTAGCTGAAGCATAAGATTTCGTTTCAAGTCTAGGTTGAGTTGACTTGAACTTCTTTTTCGCTTCGTGGAAAGATGTTTTATCCTTTGCCATTATGCTGAGGATCGCTTTCTCCTCCTTGAACTTTGGGCAGTTAAAGGAGCAAGCAGGGTGATCACCAGCACAGTTTGGGCATTTCGGAGCACTTGTGCAAACCTTCTCATTATGGCCTTCAGATGCACAGTGTCCGCATACCTCTGGCTTGGAGCAAGAAGAGCTGACGTGTCCAAAACGTTGGCATTTAAAGCACCGGCGTGGATTGGGAACGTAGGACCTAACAGGAAGCCGTTGATAGCCCGCATATAGGTATTCCGGGATAGATGGTTTCCCGAATGTCAGGATTAATGATGTTGTTGGAACTCTCTGACCGTTTTCTATCCTCATAATTCGTACGACATCTGTTACACCTTCAGATTTAAGTTCAGATTTTATTTCGTCCTCATGGACATACAAAAGATCCCTGCATGATATTACTCCCTTTGATGAGTTCAAGGTTCTGTGGGGAGCCACCGAAACCTTGACCTGATCAAAGAAGGAGGTCATTTTTAATAATAACTGTGACTGCTTCGAATTGCTTGTTTCTAACAGCAGTGTTCCGTTCCTTAACTTCCTTATGGAAGAGACAGGTCCTGCTACGCATCCAGTTATAGTATTTTAGATTACAAAAGGCGATACCTTTGAAAGATCTTTGCCAGCTTCAGAGCAAGACACAATTAAGAACTTTGGTGACGCTAAATCCATTTCTTTCCTCATCGTAATTACTTCCCTAGGCATTTTCGGAGAAACCTCACGACGCCTCTTTACATTCAACTGGTTGGACATTTGTTGGTTTTCCATAAGTTGTTTTTAAGCTAATCATCGTGTCAGGCGTTACGGGCGAGACTATGAGAACGGCTACACCCATGGATCACTTTTGATCATTTCCAACCCCCGGAACTCTGGGGCCCATAGTTTCCTCCTTAGCTCGACTGGATGGGCATCAGTCGAGGACTCGTAATACTGTGCACAGGCTCCGACACCTGTGCACCGCGGACACTCCCTGACCAAGGACCGAAGTGGCTAGCGGACCAGCAACCGCGCATACGTCTTCGGCAGAGCAAGCTCACAGCAGCGTCCCAGACCAGAGTTTGTCACGCTCTGGACTTTTCAGCACTCCCAAGCGCAACGGTTCTGACCAGTCAAAATTCCCTAAGAGAAGATGTAAGTGTTGAAATGTGTATAGATTGTGTTGGTGTGTGTACGTGTATGTGTATGCTTTGTGAGTGGTGTAGTGTTAGGCTAGGGTACCGCGAGGGACGCCAAACCCCTCGTAGGTGCGGCTAGTCCGCACCCCCCTGCGGGCTCCCATTCGTTCTTATAAGAGAACAGAGATCCCATTCATTCTTAAAAGAGAGCAGAAATCCCATTCATTCTTACAAGAGAGCAGAGACCCCCATTAATTCTTATAAGAGAGCAGAGACCCCATTAATTCTTAAAAAAAGAGCAGAGATCCCATTAATTCTTAAAAGAGAGCAGAGATCCCAATCATTCTTATAAGAGAGCAGAGATCGCAATCATTCTCATAAGAGAGCAGATATCCCATTCATTCTTATAAGAGAGCAAAGATCCCATTCATTCTTATAAGAGAACAGAGATCCCATTCATTCTTAAAAGAGAGCAGAGATCCCATTCATTCTTACAAGAGAGCAGAGATCCTATTAATTCTTATAAGAGAGTAGAGACCCCATTAATTCTTAAAAAAAGAGCAGACATCCCATTAATTCTTAAAAGAGAGCAGAGATCCCATTCATTCTTATAAGAAAGCAGAGATCCCATTCATTCTTATAAGAAAGCAGAGATCCCATTCATTCTTAAAAGAGAGCAGAGATCCCATTCATTCTTATAAGAAAGCAGAGATCGCATTCATTCTTACAAGAGAGCAGAGATCCCATTAATTCTTATAAGAGAGCAGAGATCCCATTCATTCTTACAAGAAAGCAGAGATCCCATTCATTCTTATAAGAAAGCAGAAATCCCATTCATTCTTAAAAGAGAGCCGAGATCCCATTCATTCTTATAAGAGAACAGAGATCCCATTCATTCTTAAAAGAGAGCAGAGATCCCATTCTTTCTTATAAGAGAGCAGAGATCACATTCATTCTTATAAGACAGGAGAGATCCCATTCATTCTTATAAAAGAGCAGAGATCCAATTCATTCTTATAAGAAAGCAGAGATCCCATTCATTCTTATAAGAGAGCAGAGATCCGATTCATTCTTATAAGAAAGCAGAAATCCCATTCATTCTTATAAGAGAGCAGAGATCCCATTCATTCTTATAAGAAAGCAGAGATCCCATTCATTCTTATAGGAGAACAGAGATCCCATTCATTCTTAAAAGAGAGCAGAGTTCCCATTCATTCTTACAAGAGAACAGAGATCCCATTAATTCTTACAAGAGAGCAGAGATCCTATTAATTCTTATAAGAGAGCAGAGATCCAATTAATTCTTAAAAGAGAGCAGAGATCCCATTCATTCTTAAAAGAGAGCAGAGATCCCATTCATTCTTATAAGAAAGCAGAGATCCCATTCATTCTTATAAGAGAACAGAAATTACATTCATTCTTATAAGAGAGCATAGATTCCATTCATTCTTATAAGAGATCAGAGATCCCATTCATTCTCATAAGAGAGCAGATATCCCATTCATTCTTAAAAGAGAGCAAAGATCCCATTCACTCTTAAAGAGAACAGAGATTACATTCATTCTTATAAGAGAGCATAGATTCCATTCATTCTTATAAGAGATCAGAGATCCCATTCATTCTCATAAGAGAGCAGATATCCCATTCATTCTTATAAGAGAGCAAAGATCCCATTCACTCTTATAAGAGAACAGAGATTACATTCATTCTTATAAGAGAGCATAGATTCCATTCATTCTTATAAGAGAGCAGAGATCCCAATCATTCTCATAAGAGAGCAGATATCCCATTCAGTCTTATAAGAGAGCAGAGATCCCAATCATTCTCATAAGAAAGCAGAGATCCCATTCATTCTTATAAGAGAGCATAGATTCCATTCATTTTTACAAGAGAGCACAGATCCTATACATTCTTATAGGAAAGCAGAGATCCCATTCATTCTTATAAGAAAGCAGAGATCCCATTCATTCTTATAAGAAAGCAGAGATCCCATTCATTCTTAAAAGAGAGCCGAGATGCCATTCATTCTTATAAGAGAACAGAGATCCCATTCATTCTTAAAAGAGAGCAGAGATCCCATTCATTCTTAAAAGAGAGCAGAGATCCCATTCATTCTTATTAGAAAGCAGAGATCCCATTCATTCTTAAAAGAGAGCCGAGATCCCAATCATTCTTAAAAGAGAGCAGAGATCCCATTCATTCTTAAAAGAGAGCAG